>KL263742.1:15247-36983 GCA_000699545.1 Podiceps cristatus
ATGCAAGGATTTTTTTATTTGATCTAATTATACACTTCTGTACATGGAGGTTTTAAAACCACAGATGCCATGAAAATTAGCCTGAGTTTTTGCTACCCTGCAGGATCTGAACAATTTGAGTCTCCACTTACCTCTGTTTCAGAGGAATTGTTGAGAGGGGCTTTTGGTTCTGCTGACTCAGATCTTTTAGCATCTCCTGGACCTCAGCCGCAGTCACGCAGACCCGTGGTTGGGTGCCAGGGAGGAAGGCATGGGCAGCGCTGCCTGAGCTGTGCTGGTGCACGGGGATGCTGGCTGTGCCCAGCTGTGGGGAGGCGGGTGCAAGGAGCAGTCCCGGGCGGCTCTCAGAGCAAGGAAAAAGACCAATGACTTCCAGAGATGGACAGGCATCACTGGACTGTCATGTATGACAATATCCCCAGAAAGGGACTAACCCACGCCTTCTAAATGGGATTTTTTTTTTTTTTTTTTAAATGAATGAATTCTTAGATATAGTTAATGCAAACATGTTTTCTGGTATATATGGCACTGAGTCTGGCTCTGTTCCACTGTCTATTAATGTTTAGTGAAAATTACAATGACCTTCAAACAACTACTAAATACCAATCTGATGTCTGTTTTGTTTATTTGTTTTAGGTTGATTTTTATTTTAATACAAACCCGTGAAGATGACACCAAAACATGAAAAACAAGTAAGTCACATCTAAGCTTTAATAAAAAAGGATTCTGCTTCGGTGGTTGTGGATTGAATTGCATTAAGATTCACTTGGCCAGGAAAGATTGGTTGTATTCCTCATGCTTTTTAAGTGCCAGGCTACGGAATATTCTGGAGTGATGCAATGACAGTTCCTTTTATTAAAGTTTGAATACTTGATTCTTCCATCATTGGATCGGAGAGAAGGAGCTTAAATGACTGAGGCATGAGGGCCTCAGACACTGAGACAGGAGAGAGGGACTTTGTCAGTCATCTTTCCATCAGTCATCGTAAATTTTGTAGGTTGTAATGGTTGGAACTGGGTCTGAACTCTGATTACCAGATGCATGGACCGTGAGAATCACACTTGCATGTTCTCTTTTGCTCCGTCCCAATGAATGTTAAAAGCTTCAACAAATGATTATGTCTGAGCTGTTAGTCTCTTATCGGCCTTACTACTCAGCATGCGTGGAGTGAAGATGCCAACACTCGCAGCGTGAAAAGCCCCACGTCCTTTGTGGCTGATCCGTTTACTAATAGGCAACCTGATGGGAAACATTTTTTTCTTGGAAGCTTTGTGGAAAATGACTCTTCAGGGGTTATTGACTAATCAGATGTGTAACTGTGGCACCATGGAGCATGAGGTTATCACCTGATACGATTCTGAGCACAGAGATTTGAATTAAAATGCAGCTGGAATGAATGAAGCAAATAATCATCCCATGCAAGATTATTTTTATTCCTTCTCCTTGTGGTAGATTTTTTTCCCATATTAAAAATAGATGTTTACATGCCAGATTTTCTATTTTCCTCATAGGAAAATGTTAAAAATAGACTTCTCAGAAACAGTTTTTCTCGTTAAATTCTATATAGTAGAGCTGCTGGGTTATCATTGTCTGAGCAGTCTGTTGCATTGTGCAGAAATATTTCCAACAGGAGAAAAAAGAGGGAGAGAGGAAGAAAGACTCTTTGTATTTGTTTCAGCTGCTTTTAGGGTGCTTTTCCTCTGCTGTCTGCACTCATGCTCTTTGCACGGGACTGTAACCCTGAGGGTGTAGGTGTAAACCAGACTCGGGGGTTACTTTGGCCATTTTGTCGCTTATGTGTGACCCTAACTGCTTGGACTGCTCCAGGCCTTGAGGACAGGGTAGCAAAATGCCACCGGTGCCATCTGTGCCCAACCTGGCTAGTACAGAAATCACCAGGAATTAAAAGGCACATCCAGCCAGAGAAGCTACTCTGCTAATTCTTGCTTCTTAAGTATTCGTGACTACTTTTTGTAGTAGTTATGACTACTTTTGAGGCAAGTTCTGAGTTCCTCACGGGGATGTTTGGGCTGGCATGGCTACAGGGATCCATTTCAAAGCTACAGTGCTGGCAGTTTGGATAGGAAATGTTTTGCTTATGAATTTAGCAGTTTCCAGGGAGAAGGAATAAATGGTGATGCCACTTTCTCCAGCAGCTTTCTGTTGAGTCTGTATTGTTCCCAGTGCAATAGGCCTCCACAACCAAGCTTGGACACTTCGAACTGTTGGCAGTAAGTTCTGGTTTTAAGAGAATTGCTGCACTTGGGTGTTACAGGAAATGCATCATTCTTGAATGCGTGATAGACATACATGTATTGTGCCTCTTAATTAAAAACAAAACCCCCCAAAATCACAAAGCCCCAAACAAACAAAGGCAAAAAATCACCACCCCCCCCAATAAAAAAAAATGACAAAACAAACAAAAACCCCCCAAACAAACTCCACAACCAACCGGAAAAACAAACAAACAAACAAACAAAACCCAAAAAAAACCCCAAACCAAACCCACAACAAAAGAGGGAGGATATATAATATGGCATAATAGCTCGATTTGCAATCCTGGAAAAAACAAGCAGAACTGGGTGGGAGAGGAAGAAGACTGCTTAAAAAGGGTTGCAGCTGATGAAAGTAAAAAGTCCCCTAAACCTTGTCTCGCTTCGGGCTCTGCTGCCCGGGTTTTACGGCTGGGCCGCAATGCAGTCTCGTGACAAAAGATGAAGTTAATCCTCATGTGGGCTGTGGGAGCAAGAGGTCAGCCTCACCTCCCATAGGTGAACAGTGCATTACTTGAAGATAGACATGTCTGTTGAGGGTATCCTAATTTTTATAGCAAGGTGGGGAGGGAAGGGATTATATAGAAAGAAGAAAGGCAATTATTGCCCCAAACTGCTGTAATCTGGTGACCATTTGTGAACTCAGGAAGGACTGAGCGTACCACAGCATCTCCCAGAGGAATATTCTGCTGTGTAACTCTGCTTGGACCCTTAAATAGCCTATACATGAATATTGGCCTTTACGAGCCTACTTTTATAGGGATGGGGAGGCATAAGCACCTTTTCTGTTGGTGTATCTGCATCTGTACTGGGCAATTAGGGCAGCTTTGTTTAAATCAGTATTGTCCCAGTGGAGTCTTGTATCCTGGAGAAGGCTTAAAGGTCAAAAGAGAAAGGGTAGTCTATGTGTGGAATGCCACTGTTTCAGAGCAGCAGAAGCTGTACTGGGAATTGGGTTTAATGCTTCCAGGATTCAAGATGTTTCTAGGGGAAGTAATCGTAGATATTGAGAAAGGCTGTACATTTTTGGTTTTGTTTTCTAGTTACTTAACGCTTATCTTGCTTCATTCTGAACTCAGCCTTGGTATTCTTTGGTAAATAAAGGAAAAGGAAAAGAAGAAATGCCCAGTCTTCTGATGGAATCCTGATGTTTTGAGTCAGAGCTGACCCCGACTGTGAGGGCTGCAGTTCGCTGAGGTGCTGTGCTGTACCGCAGGTCACTTTTACTCTTGCCTCCGTGATATACCGCCTAGACACCTGCCTGCCACAGCACATACAGCTGGTCTCTCTTCTATAGGCAGAGTCTGAAGGGTGCTTGACTTCCTCAGTATTGAAATTCAGTGGCTATTTAACTGGCAATTTAAAGTGTACAGAGCTTTTTTTCTGTAAATCATGTGGTCTGGGAGGATTTGTAAGGTAACACATAGCTAACCAACAGCATACCCAATAGTAACTTTCAGCCATAATAGTTTGGTATAGTAGAGGTTGGAAGAAGCATTTACTTCAAAGATTATTTTGATAGTGTACAAAGGAGAGGGTTATGGAAGGTTACTTGGAAATGAAGTCATTTGGGGAACCTGGACAAAAGGAAGGCAATGAGAAGCCGGTACGGTGGTAGATGAGAGGAAGAGGACGGAGGTTGGGTTGTGATCAGGCTACTTGCAGCTGTGCCTGCTGGGCTGCAGCAGTTGAAGGGAAGAGGAGAGCAGTGTCCTGTTTGAAGCTTCCTGGCATAATTCCTCTTCCACTTGCGGGACTGATGCATTTAGTGCTCAGGAAAGAAAAGAAAGTATGTTTAGGAGAAATGGTTGCAGCTCTCGGAAGACCTTACCGCTCTCTACAACTACCTGAAAGTAGGTTGTAGCGTGGTGGGTGTCAATCTCTTCTCCCAAGTAACAGGTGAGAGGACAAGAGGAAATGGCCTCAAGTTGCGCCAGGGGAGGTTTAGATTGGGTATTGGGAAACATTTCTTCACTGAAAGGGCTGTCAGGCACTGGAACAGGCTGCCCAGGGAGGTGGTTGAGTCACCATTCCCAAAGGTATTTAAAAGGCAAGTAGATGTGGCACTTACGGACGTGGTTTAGCGGTGGACTTGGCAGTGTCAGGTGAACGGTTGGACTCGATCTTTAAAGGTCTTTTCCAGCCTAGATGATTCTATGATTCCATGATTCTTAAGAGTAGGACACAGGGCAATAGGAGGCTGGGGAAGACAAACTTAAGAGAATGTAAGACTATGGATAGGAGAAGATGTTACAATGGGTCCAAGAGTATGCTATGTCTATATATGTGTGCTAAATATGATAGTGAGGTAGTTGGGGATAAGAAAAAAAATAGTTTTCTCTTCTTTGTTCAGCACATTGCTCAGGATCTGCTTGGGAGGGGGAGTAACTTCCTATGTCTCCCACTAGTGCTTTTGTAGAAGTAAAGACATGACACTCAGCTGGTAGAAGTAATGACAGCTCTGTGCACTTGTTCCTCCTGTGCCACATTTGCAGGGGGTTAAAAAGCCACAGAGGAGAATCGGGCCTCCGGTCCTCTTCAGTGAGGAAAGAGGTGGCAGGAGCCTTTTAACAGGACTTTCTTTGGCAAGATGCTTGTGACACACACTGAAAGGGTTTCCAGCAATAATGCAGAAAACACCCCTGTGACTAGAAACTGGGCTAAGTGAGATAAACCCATGGGCTGTATCCAGCCGCCAGGCCACACGCTCCTCACCCCTGAAGCAGTGCTGCCTGAAAGCAGCGTGGTAAATGATTTATTCCAGACCATGAGCACCCCTCTGCCATGTACAGAGTGCAATGACTGTTCGGGAGAAAAAATATCAAGGTTGTCATTGTCCTGCCAGTCCGTTGAAGGTTGCTGCTGGCGGCATGCTGAAGGGGGGTGTGGAGAAGATGTGGCTGAAGAGTAAAGGTTTATTTTCTGACATCTGTGGCTTGCGCATGGAGGAAGGTATTTTGAGAGCTTTCTAGTTCAAGGTTTCTTGATTTATGCAAGGTCACACCAAAAAAACATGTTATTTACCAGAGACACTGTCATTCTTCCTACAGCCGATTCCTGTACCTGGAGACCTTGTGCAGTGCCTTCCCCTCAGGGGGAATGTATATACAGCTTAAAATGATATGGTTTTCTTGAACAATGACTCAAAGTGGTTGGCTTAGGTCTTTGAGTGAAGAGCTGCTTTAAGCACCTGAAGTGGGGCAGCCTATTCATTGCTTGGGAAATAGCAGGTAGTTAGGCACATTTTCAACTTTTGTATTTTAAAGAAACCTTTTCCATCCCAGTCTGAACATACAGATTTACCAGGTTTGCGTGTTGTGATTTGTTTGGTTTTTTTTTTCCTTTAACATGATAAAAGTTTTCATATGATCATTAGGTAAGGATATTTGGAAACATGTAATTCTTCAGCCTCTTCCAATTCCTATTAGTGGTGCCCAGTTACGTGACAGTCAGTGGTGCCCAGAGGCCTCTCATGCTCCTTTGGGATTCCTCTGAGTTATTATAAAAATGTAGGAATTAAAAGGAAATAGTCTATATGTGACAAATTCTATGACAAACACTCTATAGTATTGTGCCCCCCAAATGGGGAATTACTCTGTGAGTGCGTTGCTTCCTTGGGCAGGTTGATGGGCAGACTGGGTCAGCAGTGCCCACGTCCTGCATCCTCGTCTGTGCTCCGTGGCTCCAGTTCCTGGTGTATCAGGAAGCGCATGTGGCAGAGGAGGATTCGCCTCCTTCCACAGGGCATCCAGGACACAAGGCTTTGAGACCTTGAATTCACGGTGTTGAATCTGTATCCAGGGCAATTAATAAATTAATAGTGGTACGTCCTTTTCCACCGGGCTGGAGCAAGTCATTTGGAGCACAGGGAAAAGGCAGTTCTTCAGCTCCCTGTGGAGATACCAAGGGCTTACCTCAGATCCCCGAAATCAACATGTATAAATACTTGATTTAAAAAAAATATAGATACAATGACAAAAGAGATTTAGGAGTGAATAAAATGCTACATGTATGTATTGGGTCATGGAGCAGGTTTGTAACACGTTCTTTGCAGATGTTGACTACAAGGGTGGGAAAAGCCTGAAATACCTGCATAGTTCTCTTATATGTCTGACTTTGAATGTTAGGTTTTTAGTTTGTAGCTGCTGAAATCACCAGATCTCCCATGCATGAGACACATATGATGTTTTTACAGTATTACTTAATCTGAAATACTCCTTTTGAGCTAGCAATTTGGCAAGGAATTTCCCAGACATGTGGTGTAGCTCAGATGATTCATTGCTTTTTGCTTCTCCTTTTATAGGGTTGCGAAATTCGATAAAATAGCAGTTCAGCTTTTAATCTGAACACAGTAGTTTGTGGAACAGCAGAGCAATCAAGAGAGTCTTTCAGGCTTCCTTTGTCTTCTGAAATTAATTGCTTTATTTTTATTATGCACTTGCAGGAATTTGTAACTGTCTTGGTGCGAGACCCCAGGACGCAAAAAGAAGACTCATGGCATCCTTACATAGACTATGAGATATTTATTCATGTAAGTATATATATATAAAAAAAAAATCAGCACAGATTCTTTGGGCTCTTATTGCTGTTTCTGTCCAAGCCAGGGTTCTCTTTGGGATATTAACAGAATTTCTTTACGCTACTTCTGGGAGGCTGGGAGGATATTACTTTCCTTTTAACAACTGAGATACAGTGGAACAGGTAATGTAGATTGGGCAAAAGCTGTCCAGAAGGTCTGTGGCAGAGCTGGGAGGTGAACCTGGTATTGCAGTCACGGGTGCACTCTACCAGTGTCTTGCAACAGAGACTATTCTTAGCTTTACTTGCTGACTAGGACAATCTTCTAGTTGTTGATGTCTTACCATTATAGATGTTGATTGGTGTTCAGGTGTTCATGGGAAAACAGCTTTCTTTTCAAGTAATTATCTGGTTGTTTGTACTTTAAATTCTCACGAGTCCTTCTTTTTGCCAAGTTATTTGGTTGCTGCAGTGTGGTCGATTTCACTATACCTTGGCATTCATATTAGGCTAGTTCAGCAGTGCTTGAATATGTCAAGTAACTTTATTTGTGTTTATGATTGTAGTCTACCATATGTTAATGGGAATGCGCTTAGAATTACGGTTCTCCTGTGTCTGACATCTGTCCTATACATAATTTTGTTTTCATTATTATTCTTGTTTGGTGGGTGACATATGGAAGAAGTTATCCTAATTTCTCAAATCTAGATCCAGGGATTTTAATTGCAATGTAAGAAAGGAAAAAACAAAACAAGGCACACCACACCCACCACCCCCCCCAACAAACCCCAAACAAACAAAACCAACAAAAACCCCTCACAAACCCCCCAAAGCCTCCCAAAAAACCCCTTTGAAGTGTACCAAGTATCAGGGGATGAATGTGAGAGCACCAAGTTGCATGGTTAATGCTTGTCACAGGGCTGACAGCATTTCCTTCCTGTGTGGGAGAATTTAAGCATTCAGCATGAGAGCAAGCAGTCAAATGAGGACTTATTAAATGTCCATCGTGACAAGTACTTCTCTCCTGTGTGGCAATCGGAGCTGTGAAACTTCTACATTTTGCAGTGCAGTCTAAGGACTGGTTCCAAAGCAATTATAGTTTTGACTTCTGGTAAACAGAAATTCCAAGATTTGGCGGGGCGGGTGCTGTATTGCTGTATTACTGTCTTGCAGGCGTTGGTGCTTCCGAACAGAAGTATGTTACTGGCTTTCTTGGTGACTGCTAAGTTGGGGTGATGTCATTTAGACCCAGATTTATATGATTCAGCACTGGGCATCTCTGAAGCTGATAAGCATCAGCCCAGCTTCCTACCAGCACAATGCCAGGGCTTTCCAAGACCAAGTCTCTAGATCAGTCCTACCATCCAGGCTTCTCAATGGATTCAAAATCTTGGGTCTGCTAGGCTCTTAGACCAGCAGGATTCCTCTTCTGCCCAGAGTATACCTGGAGTATTTGGCTTCTTAAACTGTGAGGTATCCCACATGCCCACCTATTCCAGAAAGCTGGTATCTTTGGGCCCTCTACAATCTGCTGTGTGTGGCTGTCTAGGAGTTGTGGCTCCTGGCAGGCTGTTGAGGGTGGGTTGGACTGCAAGCAGATTTGTAATGGAGTCCTCTCTGGTAGGTGGGGTTTCATCTAAATGTACCTTCCACAGGGAAATTTGGCAAAAACATTTAATTTCCATGAATTGTTTCTCCTTTGATGAATTGGCGTTTTTCTAGTGAGATAATAGGGTTCTGTGGGAAAATTTCCAAATGCTGCTACTTGCAGAGAGCAGTTGCATTGGTTTATTTGATTTGATTTAAGTAGGATTGCATGCTGGAAGAACTCTGTAGCTAACAATTTGCAGGATTATAACTAGAATAGCTAAATGTGGTTAATAACACACCCCCCCACCCCCCGCCCCATAAAGACTGGCATTATCTGCTGAGAGATCTTTGAGATCTCCTTTCCTGCTACTGCAAGTGTTACTGTGATCTGGATCTCTTGCATTTAAAAAGAGAAAAGCTATGAAAAATATTTCCCTGAGATAGAGTAGAGTAGATAGAGTAGAAACTGTCACCAGTCCTGTCTGAGATAAAGCACCTAAGCTAAATTAATGTCAAACTTTCCATTGGCATCTCAGGGATTAGCACCTGGGATGTGTTTTTAATACCATGCCTATACTTTAGCTTAAGATGATTTTCAAAATATTTTTTTTTTTTTTTATTTCCCAACAGACAAACAGTATGTGCTTTACAAGGAAAACATCCTGTGTTAGACGACGTTTTCGAGAATTCGTTTGGCTTCGACAGAGGCTTCAGAGCAATGCAGTGCTTATGTGAGCAACTTCATATATGGCTATTTAATAATCTGTCAATCATGGAAGGGGAAGATCATCTTAATGCTGAAAATTACAGAAGTCAGAGCTAGAAAGTGTCCTGTGTTTCTTACTATTCTGTACAAGGCATTTTCTCCGCTTTAAACCCAGAACATGGTTTGTACTGATAGCCTTTGGTGAGCCTCCCTCTAATTTGTAACAGATTTGATCTGTGTTTGCTTTTGCTACACACAGGTAGAAAGAGCAGTGTAGTATAGGTGTATGTACCTCCTCTCTGAGCTTTTAGGATGTGCTTATGTTCTGCAAGCACCGTAAGTGACGCAGCCAGACGTGCATGCAGGTCTAACAACTGGACCAGAAAAATCTGGTTTGTTTATTTTTCCTTTTGAGATATGTGGGAAGCCCTCCAGTTCCTTGTGTTCTCAAATTCGATATCATGAGCTTATGGAGCATGACTCATGAATTTCACATGCTCAGGGTTGTTTCAGATTTGTTTTTTAACTGTGTGTTTGCTTCTTGTTTATAAAGACAGTTACCTGAACTGCCATCTAAAACCCCCTTTTTCAATATGAACAATCCCCATCATGTGGACCATCGCCGGCAGGGTCTGCAAGAATTCCTGGAAAAGTAAGTACAGTCTGCCTTAGAGATGCTGGCATTTTTATGATGTCATCAATTTTCTGCTTTAAAATAGCTCATCTCTGGTACTTGAGAGCCACCGTGTGGTCATCTGTACTTGTTGCACACTTGGTTTTATTTTTTATTTGCAAAGTCATATTTCATGCACGTGACCTCAGCTCTGTTGGTTGTGAGGAGACTTCAACTGCAGCTTTACTACTGTGTTTCATTGCATTGGTTATAAATAATAGTTTGGGATTTATATCACTTTGCAATTATGTACTAAGGTCGGGAGATCTTTCGCTGTGATGTCTATTTCTAGCTTTCAAGAATGAGCTAGATATTCTCCCGCAAAGAAACAGGCTTTTCTCCCTCTTTGTTCATGGAAAATCAGTGTCTTTGTGGGCTAAACTGCTGGGAACCTGGGAAAAATCTGTAGTGAGGTCTCCTAACACACATTTCCTATAATACCCATTACTTTGTTTACCGGTCCCACTAACACAAACTGGCTTTAGCAGCTGTGACCACTTTCAGTACAGCTGCAATCTGCATAAAATCATTCATCTGTGGGGTTATGTGAAGGGTTACTGTAAAGGAAGGGTGTAGCCTTAGGTAGTCTGACCTGCGTTACAAGGGAGTACTGTATGAGTTTCTGTGCTGCATCCCTCAGTCTCACAGCTGTAACCACATCCCCACCTGCAGTGGCAGAGACCCTGTTGGTGTAACTTTCTGCTTTCTCTGCCACTCTTGTGGTACCCTGGCACTGCTGGTGTGAGAGCAGGCTGCTCACAGCTGCTAGGGCAGGAATTGCATGGGTGTTTGCAGGCTCTCTTTACCCTCTGCTCAGGGTAAGGGCATGGTGAAACACTGAGTAGAGACTGTTCATCTCCTTGCAGTATCAATGTTTCCATGAATCAGAACTGAAGAAGCAAGGGAAAGAAGCAAATAATTTAAGCAGGCTTTAAGCCTGGTAGTCATAGGTAGAGCAATATTGAACCCACTATTTTTCCAGTCAGTGTGATATAAGACTCCCTAATAGACAATAAATCATTGCTCCTGAGGTATATTTGTTAGGCTTAACAGCTGAAGGCAGGGAAAGCTAATGGCTGCAGGAATAAGATTCCTCTATACAGTTATATAGGATCTGTGGCCAAAAGGATAGCCATTAAATACTAGATAAAGGCATATGAGACGGGGAAGGGAAAGAAGAAAAGAATTGGAGGAAAGACTGGGAAACAGCGTGACTGTGCTTTTAGAGGCAATAATGTTGATGGTCAGCCGAAGGGTATGGTAGTTCAGGTCCCTGGGTCTGAGTCCATGGAGTAGTGCGTTTCCAAAATCTCTCTCTTTAAAATGGCAGAGACCAATCTGGTAACAAGGTACCGTATTTCAGCATCAAAAATATTTGCAACGCTGTCTGTGCTTCAGAAGGCAAAACGCAGAGGAAGGTTCTTAAAGCACATCCTCACTCTCCAGTTTTGTGGAAGTCTAATTTAAGTGGGTATTGACAGCAGAAAGCGACAGCACGTGTTTTACCTTGCTGCTGTGAGTCGGGGAGCGGGGAAAAGAGGCATCTCCATTGTAAGGTAATGATTGAAATGTTTGAACTTGGATGCTGTTTGGGAAGGCGTCAGCTTTCCCTGAGCCGCGGGGAACAGCTGGAAAGGATTTGCAGAGGTGCATGTGCTGAGGTGGCTTGGCACCTTCGCGCTGTACCATTGCCCTCTGCTGGTGGCACCCCCGGCTGCTGCTGGCAGAAGGGCTCTCTTCATGGCTCAGCTAGGCTGCCGTCACGCTTCTCCCACCCCTTCTTAATGAATCTGAACCAAAGGCTATAGTTGCTTTCTTTGAATTTGTGACTCATTGACGAGTGTGTGTACATGTATGTATATATACACTTTACTACAGACTTAACTAAAGCTCTGGGGCTGGATGTGTCGTATGCTGTAGTGTGGCAGTGCCAGGGGAAGCAGGGCCTCCCTGGTATATTAGGAAGAGGGTAGGAAAGGAGACAGAAAGTAGTTGCATGGGGTGGTGTAAACCCAGAACTGCAAAGCCGAGTGCTCCGGTCACCCCAGCAATGATGGCAGTCACTGTGCACAAGCTCACAGCCCCACCGGTGTTTCTTTGTGACAGTGGGAAGAAATGGAATTCGAGCTTACGTGGGCTTGTCAAGGGAGAGGTTCGCAGGTAACACTTTACAAATGCCCACGTGCGATGCGGGAACCAGAGTCCCTCTCTGCACTCAGTGCCTTGTGAGGCTGTCGGGATCCAAGCCACCTCTGAAATGGAGTTTAGATCTTTCACGGTCTCAGTTTGTGCCCTGTGCCCGTTGCTGCGTGAGCTGGTTGCTGTAGTGTCTGCCCGGGCAGGAGCCACGTGCCCAAGGAGTAAGGATCAAGCACTGGGAGCTCTCTGGTATTCAGCTCCTGGCCCTGGGAGCTCCTCCATATTACCTATACGCGGACAGCTATGGAGTTCTCTTGTCCTCCACGCATCGCTCCAGAACGAGTTAGCACGGGGCAAGGTGCATACGTAGACGGAGCCTTTGCGAAGCCTCTCCTCGCCGAGCACAGTCGCGTGAGAATTAGGCCAACAGCTGGTCACTAAAGCAAAGCACAAGAGTTTGGTGAAATCTGGAAAAGGCTGTCCCGTTTTGATTTGGCTTTACAGCACAAAACGCAGGGTAAGACCTGCTTGTCTTTATAGGTTATTATCTCTGAGTGATGAAGAGCTGTAAAGCTCACTCCTTGTCTGGGCATAATTTAATATTTCAAGAGGCCATTTGCATTAACGGAAGTCAGCTAGCCCCTTTTCAATTATGAATTACTTCATAAGAATAAGGAAAATTATGTGTTTTTTCTGGGAAGTATCATCATACCTTTAAGGATGTCTGTAAATTCACAGGAAAATTCTCACAAAAAGTTTATTCTTAAATTGGAGGTCAGAATTAAAACACTGTCTTGTAATACTAGGTTCTGTAAGATCGTCTTTACTTTCATTCCTTTCTTAGCTGCACAGGTTTAACTTCGGGATCTAGATTACCTTTATGGAAGATCATCTGCACTTGCTTTTTAGAAAACAAATTTTTAAAAAATGTTTTAAATGGAGTTGAGTTCAATCACTGATGCTTGTTTTTATTGAATATAATTGGATCTCCCCAAAATTATGTGCTTTAGGAAAAAGGTTGTCTTCAATTAGTCTTCAGACATGCAGTTTATGATGGGGTGGAAGTTGTACTAGGAATTTTGAGAAATGCAGCGCTCGGATCCAGAGGAGGCGAAGGGCACCCACTGCTCTGCATGGCTGTGCATGGGGCCCACTTGGTGCCAGACAAGCCACCCAAAACTCGAGCTCTCCAAGGGAGAGCCGTTCTCTGAGGGTGGCTGGGGTTTTGCCCTCCTCTCCTTCCCCACTGCAGTCCCACAAGCAGGAGCTGGTGCAGGGTTGGAGGGCTCTCTCCCGGGGGTGTCTCCAGCGGTGCTCTTGTGGGTGCAGAGAGTGGGAGACAGGCTCCAAAGGGGATGGATGCCAGCTTGCCGGGGCTCAGGCGGGATCACGGGTGGCCGTGGGGCAGGTAGGATCTCCTTGGGCGAGTGGTGGCTGCCTTTTCCAGTGGAACCTTGATAATATTTCCTATCTGATGAGTGAAGTAAATAATGCCTAGCAGGCGCTCGTCGCTTAATCCTTTCTTAAACATATGCGTTATCAGATGCCCAACAGTTGCTTCACAATTGCTCGCTCTCAGTAACATTTCTTCCTTTATAAAAAAAAAAAAAAAAAGGAAACACAGTTGGCTTTTCTTGAAGAGGAAACTGGGGCTTTGTTTGGGGTGGGCCAGGGCTGGATGCTCAGTAGAGGGCACCACAGCCCAGCCTGTCATCCCCTGCCTCCCAACCCCTGTTTTGGTGTGTGTGTTTGGTTTTGGTTTTTTTTTTTTTCTTCCCCTTGCTCTTATGATATGATGTAAATGGGCAGAGTAAATTTGTCGAAAACAAAATCGGAGTGTTAACCTTCCATGCACATGCGAGTGTGCATCTGTCATTGTATTATGTTACAGTAGATACAGGAAATCTTTAGTTAGGATTAAGTTGTACTGTTCAGCCATATGTTGTTCTCCTCCAGCAGAACAGTGTGTAATATACCTAATAAAATCATGTTGAAGAAAACCAGATTTTGGACCTTGTCCAAATAAGACAAAACATATGTTTTGTTTCTTATAAATGTTCTTGCCGTAACACGGGGAAGGAGAAATACTCCTTGTATAGTATCCAGAATTTTCTCAAAAATGGCGTTATTTTTTAGTTGTGAGGTGATGCTTTTTGGCCCCGGTTCTTTAAAGGTCTAGAGATCATGAGCATTTACTGAAAGCTTACAAGCAAAGATTCGCATGGCTGCAAATAAAAAATGATTTTATTATTTCTAATTCAAATATGGAGCCTTATTCTGCAGCCCCCTTAATCACATAAGTAGTCATTATGCATGTGAGCAATCTGGCCGAGAGGAGCGAGATCTCTGACATGTAATGACTGCTGATGGGATCAAGACTTGCAGGATTTAGCCTTTCGTTCTTATTCCAGGCGTGTATCGAAAGTCTGTTCTTCTCTTAAATATGCCCAGTCAGTTTATAGGAATTATCACCGTGAGCCGCGACTCTTCCATTAGCGCGACGGCAGCGAGAGCTGATTTACATGGCTGTAGCCGCAGCTTTGCACTGACGCTGGCGGTAATAAAACTGTTTGAGAAGCACCGGGAGTGCTACCGGTTGTGTTCAAACTGCGCAGGCGTTCAGCCTCTGCTAAGACATCTGACTATTAACGTTATGACACTCCGCCTTTCCTCTCGCCTTTTTAATTTGTTAGGTGGTGTTTTGTAATTTTGGTCTTTAAAGTCCTTGGAGCCAAATCTATTTTTGTAGGCGTACAACCCTTCACATGGTGAGTCTCCAGGACAGTGAAAGCTCTGGAGACCAACTGCTATACCAGCACTTAATACTACTAGCAACATCTGGTGACAAATGTATGGTTATTTCCTCAGAAAAGGAGTATTTTGAACAGGAAAGCGTAATGCTTATGGATAGCACAGCATTTATTTTTCATTTTGATCGCTTGAAGGATGCAATTAAAAAGCAATCTAACCTGTTGGTTCAGAGGGGCGGGAAAAGCAAAGTTATTTTTTAATTAAAAGAAAGAAGAAATGCTTCAAGGGTATGACTAGGTGAAAGGTATTGCTAGATTTGCTTTCAGGATGGTCTTAAACGGTTTGCAAAATGTGCAGAGTGTTTGGTCCCTTTCCTGCCTTATGAACATATAGATACATATGTGTGATTAGCTTTCTGTGTATCTACTGCTTTCACCTCCAGATGGCACTGTGAAGCAGAAAAGAAAATTACTGTGAAATAATGAGTCCAATGTAAAGTAAAATTGGAAATTGAATTATAGCTGCAGAAAAAGGACAGTAGCCTTGAGGTCCTGATCAGTCTGTACTCTTATCACTTTTGTTTGCTGTTCCGTGTGTTAGGTTACTGCCGAGTTAATAACAGTGCTTTAGCAGTTCAAGGCTTAGCAGAATTGTACTGGACATGAAATAAAGCTAAAATGAATTTGTGTCCAATATCATTGACATTAGTGCTCATTACTTCTCTGGTGTAATGCCTCAAACCATCTAAAATCAATTTTAAAGATTACCCGTTATTTTATAAAGAAAATAAAATACATTTCAGACAGCAACAGAGCTGTAAGTGTAGTGTAATCTCATGAACAGTTAGTTACTTGTGTTTTCGCTGGTTGGCAGGAAACTTTTAAAGGTACGGCAAGAGGAAAATCTGTGAAACTGAATGCCGTCCACAGAATTTAATGTCTTGGCGTTTTGCTGGGTTACTTGGTATTAGACACGCAAATGTTAGAATTGCAGAAATGTGCATCATTGTGCTCGTAAGCATGGGAAAAGAACAGTAACTCTAGTTACTCTGCAGTAAACTGCAGTATGTTACTTTTAATTTTTTTTTTTTTTTAAGAGGAAGAAAAGAGGAAGGAGGAAATTTACTCCCCTGAGTGCATAAACGTGGATTTATTGTGTGGAATGATACTTTTTATTTTACTTTTTGTTGCGGTATTTGTCTTTGGAATTTATCAAGAGTTGAGGCTGAAATCTTCTTTTAGTGGCTGCTGAATGATGGCTTTTCAAACTGTGTTCACGAAGCTGTTGCTTATCAAGGTGTGTAGACCTGTAAAATCTGTGCTTTGAATCATTTTTACACAGAATTTGTTGGCTTCTTTTAGACTATGAAGAAGTTTTTCTATATATTAATGCACTGCATCTATTGATTTTACAGATGTCTGTTTGCTATGTTTATTTTTAAGTAAAATTGTGAGAATTTAGATGGGATTAAAAAGGCTTTATCTAGGTATGAATGTGTGCTTGTTTTGAACTTCAGCAAAATCTAGTCTTTCTGAGACTTGAATTTCAAATGTGCCTGGTAGATCATTAGGGTCATCGCAGACATTTCCTCACTGGAAGTTGTCAAAGTTTGAGTTACTTGGTTGAGAGTTTGTGTGTGTTTACCTAGGCAAATGAAATGTGGGTGCACACAAATATCCTGCGTCTTCAGCTAGATATCTCTTACTATTTTGATTTGACGAGATTTTTATAGGCTTAGATGAAGCCAGAAATCCTATAGTATATTTATTAAATGCTATTGTGATTTTGGCCACTTTAGAGAAGAATTTTCAGAACGTATTTTGTGTTTTAAAACATTACAGTCCAAACACACCATTAATCTTATGTGAGAGAAGGAACTAATCGGTTATACTTCTCATTTTAGTCAGAGTACCTATAGAATGCTGTATTTCTTTTTGCTCCTATTACTTCCTACATGAATGTCATCTCTTGTTTCCTATTGCATAGTAATGACTTATTTGGTTATGACTGTAACCTAAATGGGTAGAAATAGGTAAATATTGACTCTTGATAGTTTTGTTTAAAGATATTTTAATATTTTTTTGTGGAGTTTGGCATGGTCATAGGCTCTAATGACTTTATTACATGAGTAGAATTATGTGTCCATATAAACAAAGACTCTCTTGTTAACTGTTCTAGGATTTGTGTATTAAAAATCTCCTTCAGAGAAATGTTGCAGCAAAGTTGCTTTTTTTTTTTTTTTTCTTCAAAAATAGTAATGATGATCCTCAATTCTCAGACCTCTTAAAAGTGTCTATACAACTTTCTGTATTACTGGAATGCATTGTATTTTGTTTATTTTCACTTGATGTAAGTAAATATTTTGTGCTAAATTTATTTGAAAACTTAATTTAAAATATATATAAACCAAAGATGAAAAAGAACATTTGAAAAGAAAATCTGGAATGATATAGTGTTTAAGATTCTCTGAAGACTGTTTGCAAGTACATTTAAATCAGTGTTCTGTATTAGCATTTTCACTCTAGCTTAAATGTGTGCATATTTTAGTGTAAATGATTTTATGATTTTGGCTAGTGTTGGCTCTATTGTTTACAGGTATTTTGAAGTCCTCTCTCTGTGTACACATTTATTTTCTCCCACCAAAGAAATTGGTGACTTGTAATTTTTAGAAAAGCTTAGCTATTTTAAAAAAAAAAAAATTAAAAAATTCTCGCATAGAGACCAAATTTTCATAAGAGTATATTCCTCCAACTGC
The DNA here is from genome assembly GCA_000699545.1 of Podiceps cristatus. NCBI lineage: Eukaryota > Metazoa > Chordata > Aves > Podicipediformes > Podicipedidae > Podiceps > Podiceps cristatus. The sequence goes on from KL263742.1 coordinate 32,653, forward strand.
CTAAAAATCATTAATTGATCCATGTGGTAATAACAGATGGTTAAATGGAAGAAATGTCCTTGAAGTTATTCTAATAGCAGCTGTGCCTAACTATTAGCTTTGTGTTTTTACTCACCTAAAATTCCAAATAATGTAATAAGAAAGTAACACATACCTAATCATTTTAATATGTTCATTACCTTCTGTTACTGATTTAGGATTCATCTGAAAACTTAAAAGCAGGACATCGTTTAGAATTTGTTCTGGTAAAACACTTTAGAATTTATGTAGGTATGTGTATCTAGATAAAAACATTTGACTTCTGTTGTCGTCTTTTTCCAGGATCCTGCAAGATGCGTTATTGCTTTCAGACAGCAGGCTTCACCTCTTCTTACAGACTCAGCTAAGCCCAGAAGATATGGAGGCTTGTGTATCTGGACAGACCAAATACTCTGTTGCTGATGCGATTCATAAGTTTGCCTCTTTGAACAGACGCTTTCCTATAGAAGACGAGAGAAAAAAAGGAAAAAACAGTGCAGACTCTGATTCAGAGAGGTGATTTCTGTATTTCCTTACTTTCTTAGATTATATATACATACATACGCGCATGCTTCACTTTTTTGTTGATGTAATACTAAGATAATGAAAAAATTAATTGACTGAGATTTTATTGAGCTGTGACAGCTCATCATAGAAGTCTTCACACACACCTCCACACTGAATTAATGAATGCAGTAGAAATTCAATTATCTGCATTCTGATTATGTGAATTTCATTTAGTCAGACTTGAATTATTCGCGTTTAAATTATCTTGCTAAAAAAATATCCAACTGCACTCCAAATGGCTAATTAAAAGTCCAAATTTCCTGTCTCTCTTTGTGACTGGAGATAATTAAAGTTCTCCTCTGTTACTCAGGCTTTGAGTGTGTTGTGAAAACCAATTTCCTCCTTTTATTTTTTTTTTTTTTTTTTTTTCTCCCTCTCCCCTTTTCTGCAGTTCATCCTCCGGGCTCGGACCTAGTGATGACAGCATTTCATGTGGATGTAAAGCAAGCTCAGCTTCTGAAGAATCATGAAAAATCATGCCTGTATTGCTATCTTAAGGACAGTCCAAAGCAGTTTCTGCTCTGTTTACTGGTTACATGTACCACGTAAACACGGCTGGCTGGTAACGTGTATCTAAAAGACATGTTGTCAATACAACCATATGTCCTTACAAAATTTTCAGAACAGACCTTGATACTATTTCTGTTGATTTATTATGTATGTTGATTCAGGGCTACTCGTTACCTATTACATTTAGGTTTTTGTGACTATTAAAATCTCAATGTTGGGTAAGTCACTCTCTGCTGACACGTGGCAGTTAAAATATTTCCCTTAGTGAGGGCATGTCTCAAATCTGGAAAATAAAGAACTTAATTCCTCAGCTTAAAAGTTGGTATATCATATCAAATATATTCAAAGCATCTTTTTGTAATTTGCATCAGAGAAGTTTCATCTTTAGAAGTCATTTGACATTGGTGATGAAATTACATACCCCACAAGGTATTAACTTTTTAAAGTAGCTCAGCAACATCAGCAAAAAAACATTTGTACAAACTACGTGCTGCTGACAATTTGAGATATAAATATATCTTCCTCTGGTCTTTCTGTAATGTTTATGGAAAGCTTGGTTTTATCATGCATAAGAACAGAAGGCCAAAATTCTTGAGCACGGTTGCTTAGAAGTTAGAAATATTAATAAAAATGACATCATTTCTAGGCTTGCTGGAGATTCTCAGTTCCCAGGCAATTATGGATGCTAATTCCCAGTAGAAATCCCGGATGAGGTCGCTGAAACCCATGGCTGAATTCTGCAGCAGCCTCACTAGGGCCAGGGTTTCACCCAGCACGTTTAACTCTAGGCACCTATACTTGAAGAGGCCGGGAGAGATGTTTTAGTTTAGCAGCTGAAACGGAGAGAATCTCCCTCTCCGAGACGATGATAATCACATAGCTGTAACATGCTGTACGGACGTGGACCTCTCCACTCTCTGGGAGTAACAGGAGCTGCCGGTTTCCTTGTGGCCGTAGTTAACACGTTGGAATATTGACTTTTTCACAAACAAAAGGCAGGCTTGAACACAGCTTCGTAACCACCAACGCTTATTTTGATTAAACGTCAGTTTTGCTCTTTATTGTTAACAGCAGCTGTGTAGTGTCTTGTCCCAGATTCTGTCAAAGGAATATGTTTCACTGTGGTGTTGTATTTATATTTGACATTTAACTGCTATTAAAAAGAGCTAGGGGGTCTGATCACCCTAGCAAAGCTTCCATTAGCTTCAGTGCTGTAGTTACCGATCTAGAAACTGAGATATATGTATATATTCATTTATTTTTAAAGAATTCTGTGGATCCTTTCAAAGAAGGAACATTTTAAACCTGTGAATTACAGAAACAATAGATTATTAAATGGCTAGCTAATAAAGGTTAGCATAAGCACGTGTGGACATGCTTTTTTAAAGCATCCAGCTGGGAATCTGTGTAATTTTAGAAACATGTTTTAATAGCCCGAGGATAACATCTCTTAGGTAACTACTTTAAGCCACTGTATTCTGTTGATGGTAGCACTTTTATAAGATACATATCCGTGTTTCTTCTTACTTGGTCTTACTGAATTGCACAAATGTATCTATTCACCTTCTCAGCTTGTGTGTGCAGCAAAGCTATTTTAATGTGAAAGTGGTAACATTTAATTAAAGCAACAAGTTATCACAAAGTAGCTTGAAAATAGCTGTTATTGTGAGGCAGGGATTTTGATTACTTGACTTTTTTTTTTTTTTTTTTTCTTTTAAATGGTGCATTACAAGAAAAATGTTTAGGAAATCTATTTAAAAGTTTGGGAAAATATAAAAACAAACTGGACTAATGTCTGAGAAAGGAAATGTTTTTTACTTAACACAATGTCAGGGTAGTGTTTTTTTATTTTGTTTTAAAAGATTGAGCTAAACTGGTGAAGCACTTTATAGTTCTGGCCTATTAACACATCCTTAATATCTGACAAAAAATACAGAAATACAAGTTTTGGAGAGCCTTTGTGTCTATTTTTAATTTTTTAATTCTAGGAGCTTAACTGTATGCCAGGGAGTGTTTTCCAAATGAAGATGTTTCTGAAATAAATATTTGTTTTCTAATAGTTTTATTGTTGTTCTGTTATTTTCTTCATCATTCTCTTCAAAATTTCTAAGACTACTATAACAGAACTTTCTTCCCAGCTTTGGCAGAAATTTGTTTAAATATTTATCTTTTGAATGTTGCTTGTATAGCTAGTATTACTGGAATTTTTCTTATTAAAGGGAAAGGAAAAATATTCTATGCTCTAGGATGTTTTCCTTTTGTATCAGCTGTATGTAACTGCATATAAATGCTTTAAGACATTTTGTTTAATTTGGAACATTTTTAATGTCTTTTGTGACTTCAGTGATTTGGTCTTTTTTTTTTAACACTAATATATTTTGATTCGGTTGATCACTGGTATTTTGATACTTTAGTTTTGAAAAATGCTGGTATTTCCTGCTAGTTTTTTAAAGAGGTTAATATCTCTTTTATATCATCTAATTACTGTTGCTACTTTATATCTAATTGCAATAATTCTGCACTCAAAAAAGCTTTGCTTTATCTTTTGCTTAAACTTTATATTCTCATTTTATGATGATTTCTTCAAAGCTTTTAAGCAATCAAATAAAGCAAGTTACTACTTTCTATTTTGTGTTTAAACCTGCCAGTAAGGTTTCTTTTATTTCAGTATCTTAGTCACTTACCATGTGTGATTACTGTTCAACTGTTTTTTTGTAGTATGTGTGTATACATACAAAGTTCTGTTTGGGTTTATTGTTTATATTTTCTGCAAAAACAAGTGAAAAGAATTCCAATCATATAGAATTTGATAGCATGTAATGTGTAACTTCAGGATCGTGTGAATTAGTATTAGGCAACCTGTTATTTACAGTGTCATTCAAATATACTTTCAAAAAAGATGAGAAAAACTGTCTTTTGGAATGAAAATTTTCATTTAAATACTACTGAGTTTTCTCAATGTCATAAAACTACCTCCTTACACACCCCACTGTCTAACGGTTCAAACTGCTGTGTCCAAGTTCTTGGGTGGTTTTTTTTTTTTTTGACATGTGACTGAGATTTTTTTTTTCCCGGGGCACTATTTAAAGTGTATAGTGCACCGACTTCGTGCCCTGGTGCGTTGTCAGACAGGCAGAGGTAGAGTGGGGGGTCGGGGCAGCGGAACAGACGGCATCGCCTGTGCCGCTGCGGTGGGGGCAGGACGCGGCGTGCTGCCCCTGCCTGGGGCATTTACC
>KL263743.1:0-34360 GCA_000699545.1 Podiceps cristatus
CCGGGCGAGCGAGCCAGCCGCGCAGCCCTCCTCCCGGCGCACGCAGCCTCTGCCGACGGGGAATCCAGCGCGTTACTTGAAATAGTCCAACAGTTTAGCGAGTCATTTGGAACCACCTGGTTTTTATACACAGGGAAGGGAATGCTGATCCACTTACATCCTTTAAATACTTCCAGGTGGGAAGCAAATTCATTGGGTTGGGAGGTTTTGGTTTGGTGGGGGTTTTTTTCCTGTAATAAGGCCACTCGCAGAGTCAGCGGACAGTTGCTCAACAGAGAACTTCTGGGTTGATCTGATCCATTAATTACAAGAATGAACATTTTAACAAAAGTACCACAAGCAAAATTTTGAAAAGCACCTAGTGAAGGTCCATGGCTTGGAGCTCCTAAGTCACTTTCAGTCTCTATTTGCAGCTATTTAAAGGTCTATTGCCCTGATTAAATTCAGGTACGAGCAGCTTGAGGGGTCACCTATATTTCTGGATACCTCAAGGCTTTTGGGTCAGTACTGAAGAACATTGTTTTCCCAATTAAAAACTGGGAAACCAATTTTAAGGTAGATAAAAAAAGTTTTGACATTGCTTAAAACTGAAGTTGTCTGCCTGTTCTTTTGCTTTAAAATATCATGTTTTATTTAGTCTTTAGTTTTGCAAACTTTTCTACTGGGAATAATCTTACTCTGTTTGAACAGTGAGAATCTCTAAATGGGGCAGATTTCACTAAAGCATGGGAGAATCAGCACAGTGAGTCACTAAGAAAATAAAAACACCATTGTAAACCCTGCCTAAGAGTCCTGAGCCTTGTCACTTGCTCAGGTTTTCATCTTTGCACAATTAGGATTGTGCTGATTGTCTGATCCTCTTATATCTGGATCCAGGATTGACATGACTGGACTGTAAACGTCAAAAGCAGTTGAAATATTTAAAAACAAACAAAAGGGGAAAAAAACAAACAAGACTAATTGGTAGAAGCAAAGAAGAAAATTATGAATGAATTTTCTTTGCCTGTATTTTTGCCTGCGCTGTCACAATTCTTTCCAATAGTTGTATAACCCATTGAATAATTTCAGTCACATCAGGCAGAATGCTAGAGATCTCAAAGCTATTATATTTCTGCAGCTTTTGTGACAACAGGCAGCCCTCCAGGTGAGTGAAATACAATCTAACGATCCAATATAAAAGGTTACACATGAGCTCAGTCTTATTACTAGACACCAGAGCCCCCCCCCAAACCAGAGGTACGCGAGGACAGATTTCACGTGCCCTACTGCGCAGCTGCTACCACGGTTGTGCGCCTTCGGCCTACGCTCTAGCCGTTTTCCTCTCTTCTGTTCTGCTCTCCCATCAAGGCAGTAAGCAGCGAAACACTTGAAACACAGCATTGTCAGCAGATGGAATTTTTTTTTTTTTCAAACGGCAGTAAAGAAGGTTTATTAACAGTTGAGTTATTCTTCCCCCACTTAGTAAGCAAGTGGGGTGAACTGACTATATCTTGTTTTTATCAGGACCATGAAATCAAAGGATTTGATCCCAGTAGGGCAGACTTCTAGGTTTGAGAGCAGAAGTTTGTCATGGGTACAGCAGAATAGCCCTCGCAGGGTTTTCTGGACACGTGGGCTCTCTTCCCTACTGTGCTGACACAGTACAGGACAAGTAGAATGACTGCTATCTTTGGAATAAGAACTCTTTTTTTGCTGAGACATGGTGTTCAAGTGGAGAGTAGGTGGAAATAACTACTTTCAGTTTGCGATGCTCATGCTGACTGAATGGTTTTTTTCCCCCCAAGGAGCAAATGCATTAATTCACAGTGATCGCTCAGGTAGCCTTCAATATGCCTGTTCTCTCTTCATTTACATCAAAGGCTGCTTTCACAAATAGCACCTCCGTGAGAAAACTTCAAGCAAATTCAAGATTCAAAAATAGAAGACTGACTTTCAAATGACCTTTCATTTTCCAGGCTCTGGGGATCATTCTTATTCACCACCTTTTTCTCCCTTCTTTTCTGTTCTTCATTTCCTCTTTTATATTAGCCGTGTGGGGTACCAGCAGCCTAATCTCCATAGGTGGCTCTCCATAGGCTCCATAGCTGTATGTCCCCTCACTGTTGCCTGGATATTACTAAGGCATCGTTTGATGCCCATGTTCTCACACTCCGTCTCCATGAACTTTGCGGCAGTCAAGCACCATATTCCTATCTAGCACAGGGATGTTAGTTTTCTGGAGAAACAGAGATGGAAGATATTCATCAGTTTGATGGTGAGAGAAAATTCCCTGTAGAGAGCTTCACATAGGAAAGACTGCAACAAGGAACAGATCAGACAGGGAAAACAATTTGCTAAGAGCAATTTGCCTGCTCAGAACAACGGCAGCTTCCATTCCGGCTGTTTGCAAATGCCAGCTACAAAACAACCCTGTTATTTTCCATGTAAGTAGAAAACAAACCTGATTTTTCACCAAGACTGTGTTAGTGACGTTAATAGGACAAGGTAGAGAAGGATACAGCTTAGATATTGATTATTCTGCTTACAGGCAGCTTTGTACATAGATTCTTGAAAGGTTTTTTTAAATCACATTGCATGTTCTTAATGCAAGGAAAAGGTGCCCCTGCTCAGTCGGTGAGGGACAGGCTGGGATGCACCGCACGTGGCAGAGTACGTACCTCTCTTGGCCTGGGTTCTGCTCCATCTACTCCAGTGTGACTGCACTGGGATTGCTGAATGGCAAAGGTATAGGTGAAAGCAACCTGTTCTCCATCCCGTTCTTTTGCAGTTTAAATGCTGAGACAATGGCAGGTGAAAGGTCTGGGTTTGGCGGCGCTCTGAGTCCGCTTTGCTGTTTAATTTGAATCTGTGAAATTGCCTGAATGATAGAAGCTCGGGATGGCAGATTAACGAGCCAGGGATACACCACGGCTATGTGCTCACCTTTCATTTTAGCAGCAGACTACTCGGTGTAGGATTTTAAATGTGTTTATGCAGTTTGCTAGTTGGTCATAGTTTAAGTCCTAGATGAATCTTCTGAAGCAAGCTAGCTGGCAGGCTATGCACAGACTGAAAAATCACAAGTCTGATAAACTGAGACAAATCTACCCTTGGAGCAGTTCAAGGCAAAGCTTCAGTTCACTTACTGTTGATGAAATAAAATAATGTAGATTTTGGCACTGACAATAACCCGTCTTTTTAAAGATGAATTAGCTGTGATATTACAAATCATTTTACCACCAGCATTTTAAATCCAGCACATGCAATATCTTGGGTCCGGGTTCAGATGCTAAGCTTGTATTCAACTGGTCTGGCCTCACTATGTATTTTATCTTAGTACTCCAGCTTGGGGCCCAGTGACTTCAGTTTGGCAAAAGCCCGTCCCCCTCCAGAAAGGCACATAATTGTCAGCTGGTCTTCCCAAGAAATAATATAGCGTGAGAATCCTTCGCAGCCTGCTCCTGCTGTTAGATGAGGGTTGGGCTGTTTCAGTGCTTTTGGTATTTTGCTTTATAACGTATCACTTCTTTGCCACAGAAAGGAAATACAATACAAACCCATAATGCATTATAACCTTGATGTCATCGCTGGAGAAGCCCCACGGCGGCTGCTGCTTTCACTACAGCCTACAGTAGCCCCTGGCTCTCCCCAGAAAAAAAAGGAGAATAAGCATAGCACTAAGCTACCTTTTCCCATCGGCTCTCACTAACATCTGTGACTACAGGGACCTGGGCTTGCCTGGGGCACATGATCTCACCCTGAGCGCTTCGGTGACAGAGATGCAGCCTTTTCCCTTCTAAGGGAGCTGGAATGACAGTCCCTTTTTCCTACCCTGAAACCCACAGTGCAGGACTTAATGGCTGGATACTTTCTATTCTCTAAATAACAATCCAGCAAACAGCGTGCAATGCATATGTCCCAGTGGTTTCCATCAGGGAAGGTCAAACATTGCAAGCGGGGAATTTCAAAAGACAAATGTTAGACTGTTTTCAGAGGTTCCCTTTCCCCCTCTGGCTGCACGCTCCCACTTCTTACCTTGCACTGCGGCACTTGTTGGACTCCCAGTGAACAGATACAGTTCATTACCTGACAAAAAAACTAACCCACGACAAAATGCATCAATTTTCTGCAAGGTGGTTGAATCGGATGAGCTCACAGGGGTCTGCTAAGTGCCACAGCTGACACAGATGTGGGGCATTATGGACCGGAGCAGGGGAAGAAAGACGACTGCGAGCCAAGCGCTCAAGCTGCTTATGAAAATACACTGTGAAAGAGCAGGTAAGCCCCACGCGCCTCCCGACTGTAATCTGACTTCAAGCTTTAGGTCGCACTCCTGTGGCAACCACGACTCTCAAACACTGGCTGACGCTGTTTGTGCCGGCCTCACGCTTCTGCTCCGTAGTACCCTGAATCGTAGTTTGCTACTCTCAGAAATGAACCACCAGCCCTGGCTCCTGTAAAATCGTGTTGTCTCAGTAGTACTGTTTTTCACAAACTTTCATTCACGTAAGCAAGCTTTCTTTCAAAAGAAGTACCCAGGAAACACTGATGTAATACATTTTCACATGGCCGCATTCATTAAAAGTTCTGAACCACAAGTAATGTGTCCAAATCCCTCTTTTTGTTTGAAAACATCATTCATCCAAGAATCAGAAATGTTACCACGTGACCAGCAACACAAAGAAATGAGCACATGAAGAATCACAGCAAAGGGTTCAAAAGCAGCTCTGGGCCTGAAAACAGTTCACAAGATACGTGTTGAACACTGGACACTTTGTTTGCCAAGAGAAATAGAAAGGGCTACATTTTCTAAAAAATATACCATGCTTCTATAGTTCTTGGCTTAGTCCTTCCCTGGCCTTGCCTGGAGCTATCCATTCTTACAGCATACAAAGGGCTAGTATGTGCCTGGTTTACCCTGGACCTGTCCTACGTTGCTGCCTTCGAGTGCAACGAGAAAGAGGAAAAAGAAGGTATGTTGAGACCTTTGCACTGAAGGACCTGCGACCCCGGAGGAGAAGAACCAGCCCCCTGTTTCTCAGACTGCAAACACTGGGCTGTAGCGAGGAAGATACTATGAAGAGAGGCTGAGGGAGCTGGGCTTGTTCAGCCTAGAGAAGAGAAGGCTGCGGGGGGACCTCATTGCAGCCTTCCAGTACCTGAAGGGAGCGTACAAACAGGAGGGGAACCAACTTTTTAAAAGGGTAGAAAATGGCAGGACAAGGGGGAATGGATTGAAGCTGAAGGAGGGAAGATTTAGATTAGATCTTAGGGGGAAGTTTTTTACAGAGAGGGTGGTGAGGGGCTGGAACAGGCTGCCCAGAGAGGGGGTGGATGCCCCATGCCTGGAGGTGTTCAAGGCCAGGTTGGACGGGGCCCTGGGCAACCTCGTGTAGGTCCAGGCCTGGAGGTTGGTGGCCCTGCCTGTGGCAGGGGGCTTGGAACTCTGTGATCCTTGGGGTCCCTTCCAACCCAGACCTTTCTATCATTCTATGAATCTAAGACAGAGTAGGAGAATATGGAAAAGAGCGAAGGGTTCTGGGGAAGCTTTTAAGGACTGCGAGGCAGGGAGAACAGGCATCTTAAATGGTAGGGAGCAGAGAGGTTCAGGAGGATGGGATCTGGGAGGCCTGGGGAAAAGTTAGCTCTAGGATGGGAGGCGAGGAGTTGTGGCAGAAAGATGGAGGCTGTGAACCACGGGGCTGAGGCAGGGGGCATGGACCACAGGGAGGAGCTGGATGCTCTGCACTAGCGGGAGAGGAAGACTGGGTCTAAGGATGAAGGGCCTCAGGCTAGGAGACAGTAAAAGCCAGAGTGAAAGGCTGAGAGGCTGGAGGCCACGCAGGGCTTGGAGGCAGGCGGGAACACAAGATGTCTCTAATATACCCTAATTTAGGTACCTACACACATATACAAGAATGCTGCCCCTGCTCTTCTGACCCACATGACTGTCTCTTTCCACTCCTGTATCCTCTTTTGTGCAGTCAGAGCCACAGCAGCCCTGGCTCACATTTACCCATCTGTGTACTGGAGTGTGACAGCGTAACACTTTCCACAGCCACCATGAACCAAGGAACTGTTTTGATGTAGCTCTGGGTCCGAAAGTGTATATGAGTGTCAAGCGTAGGTTTCAAAATGATAGAGGAGAGCGGCTATCAGGAGGAAAGGATGGGGAAATAGGGAGAAGGGGGCAGGCTTCTTTAGACAGACGGTCTCGTGAAGGCAATGTCTGAAAACTGTAATATGCTGAAAGTTCAGCCACTGCAGGGCTGGAGTTAACATTAACCTCATCAAATACCTATCAACTTGCTCTTACTCATTCAGAAACTAATTGAAAGGAAGGCCAAAGGTACCGCTGTGAAGCTAAGCATCCCAATCAGGAGCCAAAATACACGCTCATAGGAGAAAAGATTGTAAATCTCCCAGTCCCATTTCAACCCTTCAGTAACCAGTCCCCTGGTGCCATTAGCAGGAGTTCAGGCAGAGTAAGACCTGCAGAATTCCACGCCAGGATATTACTGTAACAAACATTAACATCTGACCGTCAGGGTACATCGGGGGGTTATGCTATACCTGAGGGAGCATTACGCAAAGGGTCAGCTGAAGGCGCTGTGTAAGCAGGAGGAGGTCAGGAGGAAAGCAAGCTCTAGCATGATTCGATTTCATGAGGGAAACTGCAGTGCAGTCCTTGAACCTTAGCGGGTGCTATGCTTCTCAGCTGCACATGCTGTGAACCAGCAGTGATTAGAGGGAAAGGCCAACAACAGCCGAGATAAATTTTTTTAGAGAGCGGCAACCAGGACAGAACACAGCAAGCTACCCACTCAATTAGGGTCATTTTTATGCTACAGGCTTAATTGCTGCTTTCTTAGACCTTTGGCGCAGCTACACAGGCAAAAATGAAGGAAACTGAAATATCTGAAAGCCCCTTCGTCTACGAAGGAGCAGTGGTATCTGTACTATTTCGTGCCTGCTTGAGCACATACTGGGCCACAATTTGCTTTCTGAGCCTGAGAGGTGAGCTAGAGAGAGGAATCCGGGTGGGCCATCCAGAGGCTGCAGGTAAATTTATACCCTAAAAGAAGGTAGTTTGCACGACTGTGCCTTTTACTCACTACCAAAGCGATGCAGCAACGCAGAGGGCCTGTTCTGCCAGCCAGTGATTCCTGGCGGAAGAAAGCTTTGGGCTCAGCTGGGGAGGGCAAGGGCACGTCTTCCTAGCACAGGGACGGGGCACAGCCAGTACAAGGACCTGTGGGCTCTGACACCAGCTTCTTTCAGCGTTGCTGGCCACCTGGGAGCCCGGGCATATCGGGCAGGAGGGAGAGACGTCAAGACACCAGCAGACTCTGGTAGATCCAGATTTGAGGCAGCACAGACCTGAAGACCACTCAGCCACTGCAATTCACTCTCTGTCACAGGCAAAGAGGGTAGAAAGTGGTCCCTTTTTTTCTGGCTTGACCTGTGTTTTCTATATTACAAGCAGGCCACCCTGCAGAACTGGCCCTGTGGCAAATTCCTGGTTGAGAAACTTCCTTTGTTTTTCTGGGGTGAATTTTGCATGTACAACCTGCCTTGCAATCCTTTTCTTTCCTAAGAGCGATGCTTTCTCTGAGTAACACCACCAAAAAAAAAAAAAAAAAAAAAGATGCACACAGTAGAAGGGACTACATGCTTAAAAGGCTGCATGCTTAGCATTGTTCATTTTTCAGAACCGACCAGTATGTTCCACTTGAATGGCAACAACATCCCTTACTTAGAAAACAACTTAATACCTATGAAAATGGACCTGGGAAAAAACAACCAACCAACCAACACCAAACACAATGAAAGATTTTAAAAGCTTTCACAGGTATGGGTGAAAGTTGAGGATATTAGCAGGGAGGGTGTTAGTCAGGGGGTTCAGATTTAAGAGAGCACAACTTACCCAAGGAGGCTGAGGAGGGGCGTTTGCAAATCCCAGCCCCTATCCCTACGGAGACCCAAGCACTGGCGGTGAGTGATTCTGGAAGGAAGCCTGTCCAAGGCTGACAGGAGGCTGCCGCTTTCAGACACTCAGGCTTTTTCTTGTTACCTGGCAGTTCAGTTCTCAAACAGCTGATAGGAGGGGAGAACATGTGGTATTTTACTCACAGGCTCTCTCTTACCATAAACCTTAATTGATGTGTCGAGCATACAGGACACGTCAGCAGAGCACCTGCTAATAAGCCCAATCTCTGCGATGAAGAGCACCCGTAAAGATTCCTGCTTTCACTAAGAGTTCAACTGCTGAGAGCGTCATGAGTTACATCTCCGGTAACTCAAAACTCCTATTAATCTAGAGAGCTCTTCTTTCCCAAGACATCGATCAGTTCTGGGAGCTGGTCTGACACCCTCAAAGGCAAAGAAGGGCAAATCTAGTATAACAGATTCAAAATGGCGGGGTTTGTAATCTGATAACCCTAAATTTATTTGGGAAGTACTGCTACGAGGCATGGTAAGAGGTCAGGGTTTCAGTCAACCCCAAACGAATCCCTTCCATTAACTGCTGAATAACTGAACAACAGCTATATTGCAAACGTGCCTGAGGACCAAAGGTTCAACCATAGGCACGTGTTGGCAAGCGATCCCGCAGCCAGCCTATACAGCCAGTGGAAGAAAATGAATTGCAGTGAAAACACAGTGCTGGGAAGCAGATCTTAGTTTTATTTCCAGCTTTCTTACAGATTTCATTTCCCTCTTGTAGATTGAGGATGATATGCTCATCTGCTTCCCAGGCTATCTGAAAGCTCAGTTAATGAGTATTAGTAAATCGTTTTGTTTTCACAAACTGCCTACCATCTCAGAATCAGACAGGACAATCATAGCGTCTGCAGTTTGGAGCAGTCAAGTTTTTTTATGAAGGATGTTGATTCAGTGCCCCATTTCAGCAAGCTCTGTGAATACATCTTGAAAATTATCTCTCTGTGAGGAAGAGAAATCAATTTTAATCTTCTGCTTGTTTACCCTGATGTAAATCAAACAGGCGCAGTCTGCCCCTACAGAGCAAGCCATGTTGTGCTGAGCTCGTGATGCACAAGGGAATTCTTTCTTTAGTCGAGAGAGACAATGTGGTAAGCGCATTGATTATTCCTAACTATGTACTGAGAGAGCACAGCAGAAACTCCTAGGTGGGCATTTATGCCTGACGTGTATCTCATGGCTTTCATTGGTACTGAAGTACCGAGATCTTCCTTTCTTAATCTATAGACAAAAAGCAATTTCATTTTCATCTTTACTAATCAAGACTTAGTATTTATCTGCTACTTAGAGAGAGCGACTGAAAACCGCTGGCTTGCGTTCACAGCCTGGCACAGAAGCAGCTCGTGGCTGTCACGGGCTTTGGTTCACACACCACCACGCGGGCACTGCTCTGCTATAGGGGAGGCTCAGTCCCACAGCTGAACAACTGTGAACATCAAGACCCACCTAGTTAAAACGTACTAAGTAGAACAACTGCCCATCATTAGCCCAGTTTTACTGGAAAGTTTCTGTCTCTTAGCCACTCCTTCCCACCGATAATACTGCCTGGCTGGCCCTCTCCAACTCAAGTCTCACTGCAAGACGCCATCCCGAAGGGCTACAGGTGAGCAGGAGAGTCGAGCCAAGGGCACCCAGATGGCATCAGGGCCGCCTGCAGAAGCCGTGCACATCCCCAAAACACAAACCACACCGCAGAGAGGAGGGCACAATCCCCAGGGCGTCCCCCTGCGGGGTGCATCCGCAGAGGGTACGTGAGACAAGCTAAAAAGAACATGGCTTTGGATTTACTGTTATTTTTTTCGGCATGACTCAAAGCTAACTAAGACCTGACTGAAACTTAGAAATAAGGTTATTCCTGTGAATTAAAAAAGAAGCATAGTGAACATGATTATTTACAGTAACAGCTGCCTTTTTTTTTTTTTTTCCCCCCCGCCCAGGTATCCTCAAACTCAAATCTGAGCTGAATTTTCTGGAGATCCCGGCACTTCTGGTTCATAAGCGAGCTGAAGAAGTAGTGCCCTGGAGAAAGGACGATCCTGGCAATATCGAAGTGCTGGTATAGTACCGTATGGGACATTTCCAGGCATGCCAAAAGAAGGAAAACAAAAAAACCCACTGCTGCAGCCTACTCTGCTTGAGGCTTCCCACCCAGTTTTGAACTCAGAGCAGCTTGGATAAACAGCTAAATGATGAGGTATTTCTCTTAGCCAATCTGAACCCTGTGAGGTGCACACAGTCATCCCTAGAAATTACTATTCATGCTGTCTGATAGGATTTTGTAAAATAAATTAAAGGAAGAAAAACAAGTAATATAGTACAGTGACCTCGGTAATAGACTGTTTGAGCACTTATTTCGCTCTATGGTCACAGCAAAGTCACTTAATCTGTCATATCTTTATTTTCTTCATTTATAAAATGAGATCTATAGATGAGCTCCTCAGCTACCACGTGAAATCTAGATGCAGACTTGCCAAAACTTCAGAGGCAGACTAGTTCTGAGACTCTGCATGGTGTCCAGCTCTGACAGGGACATTAAGATTTTCTTTGCTGGTGTAAAGGGTAAAAGAGAAAGTCTGAAAAGTCCATCAATACTTGCAATGCAGGATTAAGTTGAAGAATATTGTCCAAACATGAAATATTTTATTTAAAATTCTGAACATTAGAAAGGACATATTAAAGACAAAAAGTCAAGCTCATTCCATCTCCGCAGTCTTTTTGCTCTGTGGAGCTGTGAACATTTCCTAACAGCAGCCAGCAAAGAGGACTGAAATCTCTGAACATGCCTTCGCTTTCTCTACTGCTATACGCAGATCTTAGACTATGACAGCACCCATCAGCATTTTTGGGAGCATCCATTTCATAGCATCCCGTTTCTAGCCCTTGCACGCTTTTCCGAACAATGCTGCTTATGACCTTGCAGAAACTACTGCTGTTTGAAATATGACCGGATGATCAAATACTGGAAATGCAGCTAAAAATGAGAACTAGATGCAGATTAATTAATGTCAGTTAAAAAATAACCTGGCAAGTTTAAATGGGTTGTGGCTCTATTAGCTTCTTCCCTCTTGCCTCCCAGGAAGGTCTCATTTGAGACTGAAATAGTGTAGCCCTTGTAGTCATGACACTGCGTACCAAGCGGCCGCTCTCTCACCTCAGAGGCAGGCAAGCACTTTAACAGCTGCCTCGGAGCGACTGCGCCTACCTGCCTGGCTAAACACCCTTAGCGTTACGAGAAAAGCCACCAGGAGACAGAAGGCTACTTACTAGCGTGCCATAGAGTCCACGCGGGAGCATCAGAGAGTGAAGTTCCCTGCGCCTCTGAGCAGAAGGTTTAGCTCCCTGCAGCATTCAGACGGTTGGTGCCATTACGGCCATCAGGCGGCCGAGTTAAAGGGTGGCCTTGTGCAAACACGAACAGCTTGTCAGCACAAGCCAAAGAGGCGGGCCCGCGCTGTGGCCCCCATGCGAGCCAATGATTAGCTGCTTCGCGTCCTGGGTGTTCAAGATACTGTGTTTCATCCCTAAGCAGGGGAACAAGAGGGACTGACTAGGAAGGGCTAGTGCTTGACGGTTTACTGCTAGGCAGTAAAATGCTTAAGGCGGAAGTTAAAAAAAAAAAAAAAAAAAAATCAATCAGTAAGTCACTTCAGGAAAAGCACATATTTGCTGTGTATTCATACAAACACTTTTAGAAAGGCCACAGGCATTCCCAATGCATTGTTCCTCTTGGGCCAGTTAAACAAAGAACCTCACAAAAAACCTGTGAATTAAGTTTAGCCCATATTCACTCTAAAGAAGTTTCACTTGCAAAGTCTCTGATTTTTCTTCTCTCCACCCTTTTTCTTATTCTCATCCTTCTTAACAGAGTTTGTTTGCTGACACTGGGGTTTCTCACTTCTGTCACAAATGTCCTACCCTGACCTGACCCTCCACCCTTCATCGATCCTGCTGTGATTGCTTCTCTTCACCTCTGCCTTAACCGCTTGCTCTTTCGCTCCTGATCCCCCCGAAAGAGCACGGTACCGCGTAGCCCCCTCGGGTTCGCTTCTGCGAGACAACCCAGCCGACCCAGGAACTCACTGCTGTCAAAAGCTGAGGTGTGGAGTGTCCCCTCTCTTCACCACCACATCCGGCCCCCCTCGCACCGTGTGTCGCCCCCCGCCCCACACTTTTTCAAGGAAAGGTAATGTAGCACGGCAGCCGATACTTCTCTGTCAGTTCAGTCATCGTAAAGAGACAGAAGAGGTACCGCATGGAATGAATATGCCCTGAAATTTAAGCTCCTCCTGCTCTTGTCCCAGCCATCTATGATCCCACCTGTCTCCCCAAGTTCCTCTCCCCTTTGTTGCTCGAACTGAATTGTTCCCAGTAAACTGAACACCCCGCCTACAGCTGCTGATCCCATTTCATCCCAGCTCCGTCCTACTTTCTTACACCTCTGGTTTGGCCGTGAGGCCTGTCTGCCACAAAAATCAGCCTCATCAAGTCTCTTATAATAACTCCCTGCACAAATACCATGCTTTGTACTCCAGCCTCAGCCTTGCTGAGCTCTTTTCTGCTTTGGAAATAATTAGAATCCTCCTTAAAAACCGTGCCATCCTTTTGGTTTTCACTGTTTTTTTTTCTCCAACCTTTCTGATTAATTCTTCTCTTGGCAACTACCTCTTCCTCTCTCACACTCCCAAGGCACCCTACTTTTTCTTATATTCCATCCAGCTTTTACTATTTGCTTGTGCAGGTTCCTGTACCACTTTTACGCCAATGATTTATAAGCATGCATTTCTATTTTTCAGCTTTCTGCCTTTCTCTGGTCCCATATTTTACCCTGTGTTTTAGGCATACTGTATTAAATGCCTTGACAGCTCCTAATTTTAAGATCCTTTTCTGGGGGCAAATTAAAGCAGTCCAGTCACACGACACTCGTTGCTGTGTAGCCTTGGCACAAGCCCTTTCCCTCCCCCTCTGCTTTGGGACAGGAGCTGAGCCCCCCGCAGAAGCAGATGCTGCCGTCAGCACCTCGTTCGGACGGGCAGGCGCAGCGCAGCTCTCGCGCCTCTGCTGACAGGCTGCGCCTGACTTTGGCACATATCGCTGCATCGCCAGGTGCTGGGGTCACGTTTGCAAGTTTTTCTTCCCAGTGACAGGTACTAGGCGTGTTCTTCGACGATACTGGAGATTCTGGTGCAACGGCACGGCTCCATCAGCTCCGCTCTGCCTATGCTTTTATCCCGATTTCCTGCTTAGTTAACACTGTGCTCCCCACATTAACCACGTCATTTTACTGGAGCTCTCCTCTTCCAGTGTTTTTAACACAGAAATCTCTGCCCAGATCCGCTGTGTGACCACAGTATTTGATTACTTTCATTATTTTGATTACTGAGCCTGGATCTTATTCCCAATGCACTTACATTGTTCTCCACAGAAGATTCGGCGAGTGAGGTCATCTTTTGTTCCAGACCCCAGCCACACTGCCTACCTCCCCCTGAAAGCCACGCTTTCTCATCCTGAGCTTCAAGGCCTTTTCAGAGTTTCTCCTTTCTTATTGATCCACTCCCACAGCTCTCTGCATCACAAGGCCTGTCTTTGCAGCCTCCTCTCTTCCTACAAAGCTTTCTTTTTTACCTTGCCCTCTATGCAGAGAATGCCCTGCTTCATCAAACTGAGTTATCTATTCGTTTTTCTTTTCTACAATCCACATGTCACAAAATATAATGTATCAGAATAAGAGTGAGGAGCAATAAATAGGTGACAAGTCACTCCAGAAAAAGAGATGTTTCATCTGAATATATAAATTATACATGCTAGAAATTTTCTATCAATTATATACTATACGTTATGCAACTTACTTAGATTTTTTTACAGAACAGGATAGGCATCAAAAGCCCTTGATGGATATGGATCAAGTGCCCAAACACTGTACATGAGACTGTGAAAAGACTGCTCTGAAAAGACTGTTTGTAGATGCACAAGAGAAGGCAAGCTAGCTATTGCATCTCTGATTCCCATGGCAATTTATTCAAGATGCTAATTCAGTGCAGCCACAACTAAAGAAACAAAAGAGAGAGCAAGAACGAGCTGATTTAGTGGACTACATTGAAAAGGCACGCTTTAGACAAAGTCACCCTGGGTATAACTCCAGTGACTCCACTCACAGAATTATGCCAAGGATAAAGCTGCCTCTTTGTCCTCAAGCCTTACATGACGAGGGAAAATTGTTACCGTCCCTGCTGTCGGTACCGACCCAGGCACCGGCTACGCGAGATGGCCGGGCTGATTTAACAGCTCACTGACCAACAGGGTCATCCTGCCTCCTCTCCTCCTCGTCGTTCCCAGCTGCACAGGCCTGCCCCCTCCCCACGCCTGCTCCAGGAGCGGGGTGAAAGCCCACAGACCAGATGTGTCCCGACGGATGCTTTTCAGACAGGTTAATGATCGGACTGATCTCCCTGCCGTGTTAAACAGTGCAAGAGCCAGCGGAGGGAAGCAGTAAACACGTGTGGCTGGAAGCAGGAGCGGGAAAGAGGCAGAGACCAGAATCACCACCTTCTTTTTTGTAAGCAGAAAGCTGGCTGTCATCTCCAGAAGCTACGATCCATTCTAGGGAGACACCCAAAACTATGAGCTCAAAACCATGCTGCTCTTAAACAGAAGGTTCAACAAGCTCCTGTAACTCCTTGTCCGATTTCCAGGAAGCACTGAAATGTTTTACTGAAATGTATTTTCCAAAGGACAGTGAGGCTTTATTTTAATGAAATGTAAGTTTTTGAAAACACAGAAATAATTTGATTTACGAGGAGAATAAATAGGATAAGAGAAAGATTCTGATGGACCACCAAAAAAAAAAATTTACATTTTCTGCATCTGAAAACAGAAAATATTTGGGTTATGAATCACCAGAACTCAATTTTGCCCACTGCCTAGGTTGCAGTCTCCATGGGGAAACATTTTGGCTCTGTCCCCTTCCATTCTACCATCCACGCATCTGGCTTCTACCGTTTATTCTTTGCTTGGTAAAACTGTGGTGTTCTGGGTATTTTTCTTTGTGGGGGTTTTCTGTGGATTTTTTTCTTTTTTCTTTTCCTTTCCCATTTTGTGGCCTCAGCCTAGCCTGACTCTGCCCTTTCTGCTCAAAACACAGTCCCAGCAGGATGCCATTTTGCCCGTCCTCTGCTCCTCCTTTGGGGGCCAACAGGATCCTCAGGCCCCCTGAGGCTCAGCCCAGCCAGTTCGAGACCTCTCCCGTTTCTCCAGCAGTAGCCACAGCTACTGCAGAAGGGAGTGGAGTGAGCCTTTTGTCATGCTTTACTGGCCTGGTTTCAATTTAAAGCGTGTTTACAAGTTATTCCCAGAAAGCACACAAGCTCAAGCAATGAAAGATTTTGGACAGTGACAAAAGTAGTGAAACTGTAGATGAACTGTTTCATTTTTCTTTAAAAAAGGAAAACAAATGGCAGAGGTGGCAAGGGGAAGAGATCACGTGCCGATGCAGCACGCTAACGCATGAGGCTGCAGTCAATGGCAACTTGGGCTTAGTCCCAGCTCCGACCATGCGCATTTTGAACTTTGAGCTCTTGGACCCTTTCCTAAGGAGAGAGCCAGCGACGCACCGTGGAACTATTTAACCCTTTGGCGGTGCCTCGTGACATCTAGCAAATGCCAGAAGAGACTTTGGGGATGTGTCTAACCCTGGAGCCCACATCTGACTCCAAGAAATATCCCCGTGCTCAAATGGCTTAGTGAAACAACTGCTGTCAGCACCTCACCCTTCGTGGCTTTCTGCGCAGGAAGGTCAGGGTTACTACCTCTCCTTCCTGCACTGCTGACCAATGGCTGGCATCTCCCCTTAACCTGCCAGCTCCCCATCCAGAACCTGCCGCTCTTCAGGGCTTGTCAAGCTCATCAGTAATGCCACACCAAGGGTCAGATCAGACAGAGATACCCGCCTGGAACTTAATAGCATAAAGAAGGCCACACAGAAGCTTGTTTCTCTACTCCACGGGAGTGGAAAAGCAGCAGACTATTATAAAAGTGTAACTGCAACCAAAAATACAAACGTTATAACATTAGAAGCTATGTGGAAGGAAACAAGGGTTTATATAGCTGACGTACATCAACAGCTGTCATATCATTTCTATCCTGACTATCGCTGCCCTTCTAGTTATATCTGGACTAGTTATCTTTTTCACCCCTCTGTAAAGTATTGTGTCTTACCTCTTTCATAGAAGTACTCTGTGGACACATTTACAGTGCTCTGAAGCTCTCACTGAAGACATTTTGGATATACAAACTGTTACTGCTTTCATTATTGATTTGAGAAATACATCTTTCGAAAGCCGATAAACAGGATACATGCTTTGCTGGGTAAGTCTTGTTTAATATTTCCTGCTACCTCTAAGGTCACTCATTCCAAACACGATGCAAATATACTAAAAGGAGAGGCACCTCCAAAAGTACCTGCACTGTGGGTACAGAGTAACTCTGGGGTTGTAGAGCACAGTAAACCTACCAGCTTAACTTCCATCCCTGCAAGTTTTCTCCCTGTTTTCCTCAAGCCCCGTGTCCTGGTAAGAGGTGGTTCTCAGGCCCCAGTCGTCACAGAGCTCGGAGGAGACCTTTCAGCTACAAACTACTCTTTGCAGATGCCTTTCATTTGCCATTCAGGGGTGCTCTACCTTACTTGCAGACTAAGGGCCTCAACTTCCCCTCTCACGGGTAGTCTGGGAGTTTCTGAGCCTCAAAGTTTGTCTGGACTGCACCGTGATAGCAGGGGAGCAAGAACTATCAAAGCTAGCTCTAAACTAGCCGTCTAGTAAATGTGCTGCCAAAGTACTAGAGAACTCAGTCAAGGAGCGAGTCAATCAGCCCGCCTCAGACACCATGCTGCCGTAACCAGCTTCTATGCCCAAGCTGACTACAAGCTACTTTGCGCCACTCTATACTATACTGCAGGCATTTCTCTCTTAAATTCCGAGAATGAATCCAGATGTGACATTTAAGTTCCACTACGGTTCAGGAGCGATTCATGCAGCTCTAGTGGGATTTTTCAAACAGTGCTGAAACACCCCTTAGCCATGATTAGCTTTAGAGTTCACAAAAATATTTCAGAAGGACAAATGTTTTGCCTTTGGAACAGCCCTACAGTCAGGGTGTCAGGTACTCCCAAAAAAAGCCACTGACACCAGCAGCACACACATCGACCCTAATTTCAAAGTACAAGATAACTCGTCTCCAAGGAACACTTATTCTAGATAACGGTATAAACATTTCCAGCAGTATCTCTGGAACAGATGAATTGGTATGAAAAAACCATGTCACCCCCCTTATTAGGTACAGCCTTTGCCATGTGGGCTTGTTCACAAGGCAAAAGAAATAGCTTCCCCAGCTCCTCACACTTTGCTGTGGGCTGAGATGCCCCTGCTCACACAGAAGGACTCGGGGGAGATTTTTAAAAGAACTCTCGTGAAGACCTTGCTGTCATACAACAAATGGATGTGATTCATGAGAAGACTGCCTTCAAGGCAGCAGCGGCTCCTGCTCCGATTATGAACCCTATTCATCTTGAGCTCAGCAGTAAATATCCCACTTGCTTCTCTGGCAGAGGACCAAACCTCTGCATCAGCGACAGCGACGGATGCTGAGAGACCAGGAGGGATTTGCCCATCCCAGAAAAACGCTCAGATTAGCAATGCAGTGACCTCGGTTCAAAGCAAGCACTTCCATACGTGCCTTCCTTTTAAGCATGAGACCTCCCACCGATTTCGCTGTCAGATCAATGAGGTCAGCCATGGATTTACCCAGGAACTAGAAGGAATTAACTCCCTTCACACACGCACTTACCCTGAATAATGGCCAGAGCGGGCTGCACCTCTCGGTGCAGATGTGACTCGTCCCTCCCCACTCCCAATGTGGATCAGCAGTTACCTCTCCTCGAAGGAGACTACCCGTACGTTTTATGTCGTCTGCCTACTGGCTGAACTGGAGTGAAGGGGATACCAAGAAAAACACTATCCCCAGCTCACTTCTCACCCCCTTCCTACCCAGCAAGCCTAGAGAAGGGTGCGGGCTACCTAGCATGTGGAAACACTTAAATAATTTAAACACTTGAAGAAGAACTGCAGAGGCACAACAAAGGTCAGAATCATTCACCTGAATGAACAAATGCTTTTAGAAGATGCTGATGTGTATTTATAGAAACAGGCCAGCAAGAGGGAATTTTGATGAATTCCAGGTGATCTCAAGTCAGGATTCTGCCTTGACCTGTTCCTCTATAAAAATAGGGCCACGCCAGTTCTCAAGCAAAGCTCTGTTACAGAGGTATTCTGAACAGTAGGAGAGGGAAAGAAGACTTTAGTATCAAAAGACTTCACAAACTTCAGCCATGGAGGAGAACCCAATGAAAATATAAAAGTCCCTTGATCCAAGTAGCATATGGCTAAAGCTGCCATGTAATCAGAACCAAACCACCCCCATGTCTGGATTTAATTATGTCATGCCATTTTATAGCAGCCTGAGAAAACTGAACCGGGGGTCAAAATAATCCCAGGGTAATTCTTCAGTCAATGACACATATAAGAACCTGGGTAAAAATGGGTAACAGACATCAGCAGATTGAGCATACAAAGGTTCTTGTTAAAGGCAAGAACAAATAAATTTATAGACAAATGGCCCACTGCGAAAGGACCAATGCAATCACAAATTTCTCTATGGTCTATAAAGTTCAAGCAAACCTACTAAACTAATGCATACTGAGAGAACAGAATTCTGTTCAATGTGATCTCACTGATTTGAAAAGACATGGATTTCATGGAATGTTAAAGTCTTCAGGAATATAGATTTTGTTATGACTTCTGCACGTATTTAAAACAAATTCTCCATAAGAAAGCACTTGTATGGGACTGTATGTTTATGTAGCAACTGTGAGCTACGGGGAAAAATCTACATAAGGACATACCTGTAATTAATATGGAAGTACAAAGGACATGACTGACAATTAAACATGACATTTAATTATGTATTCAATGTGAGTCTAAAAACAAATGAATTATATCTTTCTATTCGCAAACAAGAATGTCTAGACAGATTTCTTGCACATCTTAACTGGGAGACAGAACTTAAAGTCTTTCGAAATATTACCTAGCCAGCAAAGAAGTTTGCTATCTCAAGCAAGTAAAGAAAACATATATGCAAAAGCAATACCAATGCTATCTAAATTACCAAAGGTTTTCTGAAGATATGCAGAATGAAATAAAATTAAAATCTCTATAACCTGGATCCAGCATCACTATGGTATCTTTATAGTAATACAAAATCAGTTCCATCTCAGTCTGCTTTTTGTTTTATTTATTTAACTGCCATTTAATAAAAAACCACACTTTTTTCAGCATTCAATCTTATCGCTCTAAGAATGATGAATATCGCACTAAGAATGACGAATATGCTGCCTCATTCCTTGAGCAAGGACTCCCTGATTTCTGCTAAAACAGTCACAGCTGCCTGACTGCAGCCCAGCACTCTACCCAGGCCTTTGTGTTGACGCTGCCTACACCGTGGATTAAATTATAGCTTGCACACTGTGACTATTTGCATGCAAGGAACAAAATCTGCTGCGAGGCAATACTGCATAGCACCCAGTGTCTGGAAGAACAGCAGGCCTTGAAAATCTCTGTGCATTCGCTTGTGCTTTTCCGCGTGCTCGTCGAGCTCAGCAACGCGGCGTGTTTGCGGGAGGGTTCTTGCTCTGAAAGGATTGCTGTTTGCTCTTAGCTGCTTTCTGACTCAAGCTCAAGCTGGAAGAGACCTCGCAGGAGGCAGCAATGATAATTGCAATATAATTGCTAAAATTAAGCAATTGCTCGGATTAATGCAGTTATTTTAAAGCTACATTTCTTGGTCACTTTAAGGACAGGTTAAAGACAGCAAAAAGCACAAGTCAGCCAGAAAGGAAGCTCATCTTGCAGTCGGTCCCAGCAGCATCCCGAGCTAGGACGATGCATGAAACAATACGCATGTTAACTCCCTGATATTCCAGAGGATTCAAGAGCAGCAGTTTGCACAACTCAGAACAACCGGGCGCAGGCACTCTGTAAAGGAAATACTCTGCAGACTCAAAAATCCGTTTAAGTTTTGAATGAGGGAAAAAGTTCAGTTTTCCCATTAGCATTTCAAAAATTGAAACTGGAGAGATATGGACCAGCCTTTTTGCCTTTCACTGCCTTCCTCATCCACAGTAACCTCGGTGTCTATAGCGAGTGCCAGTACCAGTTTTTAGAAGGGGAAGAACTCACAGAGATATTTAATACAATCCTCAAGAGAAGGAATTTCCATTCAGATTTTTTCCTAAGAAATCTTGTTACAGCTATACTTAGGAACCTCCTTGCAACATGGAGGTACTGAATGCCACGATGTCAGCCCAAAGCAGCATTTTCTTGTCAACTCTGCATTTTTAGTGCATTTTGATAGTATCATCTGTAAGTATGGTAATTTCATATTTCTCCATTAAGAGACCCTGCTTTCAGCAGTTAATAGATGGACGGTCTTTAGTGACTAGGTGAAATTTTTCATGCTAGATGTTTGCCTTGTTAAAAAAAAAAAAAAAAAAATCAGACAAAATCATCGAGTTATTTCTGAGAACAAGACTAAGAAAACTGAGATTGCTTTCCATGATAAAAATTCTGGTGCCTTTATTTGAGAATCATCAAAATCCTCTGCTTTGCAGTAGGAGTCTGAACGCTAAACAATAGGGGGAGGCTTTATGCCAAAGAATGTCTCTTTTAAAATCACATGAATATGTACACTAACTTCACTGTGTCCTCATGCATACTCTTCTTGGAGATGAATGTCTGATGTGATACAGGCAGCTTGCTTTCTGTCTTTCCTAGTGTTTGTGTCGCATACCACTGGTACGCTAATTTATTTCTTTTTATGCCGAGGATGCATTGATATGAGTACATTTGTAGCTATTTATGTTTAGTCTTATTATTTGACCCAGCCCAGGGTACCATTAGCCTTCTCAGCTAAAAGGGTACTAATATTTGAAGAAAGCCTGCCTTGGGATGCCAGCTTTTGACACCAGAGACTTGTGCCATCATTGTAAAAACAGGTAATAGGTCAAATCTCAACTTCCGCCCCCCCCATCTACAAACCACTGTAACATCTACATTTTATAAGAATAACACACACCTGGATTTGGGCACAACAGTTTTGGTCAAAGAGAATGGAACAAATCTCTAGAAGAGATAAAGCGAGACCAAACAATACACACATTTCTTTTGTGAAAAGTCCTTTCTTCTCCATTCATAAGATTGATTTCTCCTCACATTTAGCAAGCCTCAATCAATGATTAGAAAGAGAAGATTGATTAACATGTAAAGATATAAAAATAGAAACCCCATTCAGGTAGATATTTTGTTCTAAGAAGAAGAATAAAAAAATCAAATACTCTGTAAAGTCCTCTAGAGACAGTACTGCAGTCAAATTTCCACAAAGGGTTGAACCAGAGAGGGCCTTACATATAAACCTGGCAGCAGCAGAAGGTATTAAACAAGACACATCAAACCCAATTCAACAAACGAGGACAGACTGAATTCACCATGCACTGAAGGAAACTCTTTGGTATGAGGGTGAATATTCTCATGGGGAGCGCTCTCAGAAGACAGCAGCTTTACATATTGCTCTACAAAATTCCCCAATGTGAAATACCATTCTCTTTATTGCAGATTGCACTAACACTATTTCCCCATTGTCAGGGCTGTGTCTTTCCTATTCACAGCTCTGTTAGCCAGCTCAAGGCCTCACGGTGATCAAGAAGTGGCTTTGCAGGTGAGCAATATTGGTCCAGACAGAGCCAGGGGAATCTCTTCAGTGAATGAAGCCAAGTGATGGAAAAGAGAAACTCTTAGGGGGCTCATACTTTGCCTATAGCAAATAAAATGGCCAACAATTGTTAGTAGCAACAATTCAGCCATTCATTGGGCCTTCTGGAAAATGATGGATGGAGTTTCTTGTACCATCCACACCCCAGCTGCACTCTTTATCAATTCCTCCTTCATGAAAGTTGTGCTATTTGATGCTATTTGAGCATCTGTTCTGAATCAGTAGATAAACAAACCACTATGGACTCCTTTGTGCACGTACCCATCGACAGTGCTGGAAGAGACAGCGACCCATTGACCTGGAGAACTGCACTACCAGTGTGACCTGCAGCCCTCACCTATGTGTAATCTCCATACCTGATTAAACCGATCAGTGGAAGGGCTCGCTCTCTTTATAAACACCTTTATTTAGATGGTTCACCCGAGGCACAGAAGATGACATAGTGATGTTGTGCCACTTGTTGCTCTGGCAACACTCAAACTTTCCTCAGTGACAAATGGAGGGGAAGCAGATTTACAGGAAAAGGCTTTCCAAACGACAGGGTCAGAGTAGTGTGGGGTCCTCTGCTGCTGGAGGATCTAAGCAATCTTTTCCCAGCCCCACAAATCAGGGCTGCATAACATCAGCTCTGATTTCTCCGAGGGCTAGCTGCCTGAGGATCAATGAGCATCAAAGAGCTTTTTTTTTCTGCCTTCCACAGCGCTTGCAATCAGGTGAGGTCCTCTCCGTGTCTAACTGCCCCCATATCTTCAAGTATAAAGCAAAGCAAAACTTTTCAGAAGATATTTTAAGGACAGAATAATTTTTAAAAAGCATTACCCTAAGTCAATGATGTGGCCTTTTGTTGCCCCAAGACAATAAACTCATACTTCCCAAGAAATAAAAACAACAGCGCTTTGCATGATGGTCTTCTGTTACCTATGCTCTCTGATGCTGGCCAAGAAATGAACATTTCTGGAAAAAGGAACTAGCTGCAGTTATTTCAGTGTGTGAACAATCAAGGTCAGAACCAAAGCAAACCATCACGAGTCTCCTACTAATTACAATGAAAATAATGACTTCTTTTCTCATCGATAATTACTGATTTCCAGAAGACCTCTGATGTCCATAGCATGGTGTTCATTATAAGCACTATACAAAGCTGTTAAAGTTACAAGGTTCCCTCTGTTAACGCTCAGCATGATCTTAAAAACAAAAATAAAGCTAAAGAAATTCTCTATTTCTCATTTTAAACTGCACAATCTTAATTTTATAGAGAAAAAGAGTACTTTGGCTATCCTGCTCAGTAGGAACACTGGGGTGGTTGGAAGACCCTTTGGGGTAAAACTGCCACGAGAATATGCAGTATGAGTTACAGTCACTTGTAGGATAGAATCATAGAATCGTTTAGGTTGGAAGAGACCTTTAAGATCATCAAGTCCAACCATTAACTATCACTGCCAAGTCCACCACTAAACCAAGTCCCTAAGCGCCACATCTACCTGTCTGTTAAATCCCTCCAGGGACAGTGACTCCACCACCTCCCCGGGCAGCCTGTCCCAGCACCTGACAGCCCTTTCGGTGAAGAAATGTTTCCCAATGTCCAATCTAAACCTCCTGGGGTGCAACTTGAGGCCATTTCCTCTTGTCCTATCGCCTGTTACTTGGGAGAAGAGATTGACACCCAGCTCTCTACAACCTCCTTTCAGGTAGCTGCAGAGAGCGATAAGGTGTCCCCCACCCCCAGAGCCCCCTTTTCTCCAGGCTGAACAACCCCAGCTCCCGCAGCCTCTCCTCACAGGACTTGTGCTCTAGACCATAGCGTTCTAGCATAGGATGGTTATGTCTTGGCCCAAGGTTAATACCTATATTGTCCTGGGAACTCCAAACATGCTAAAATAACTTGGGTGTTAGTTGATCTAAGTCTTTAACCAATTTTCAGCCTCACTGCTTCACTTTTACATATCAATTACCTAATGCCTCATTATTAACCAATGACTAATTTCAAAATTCTGTCTGAGGGCTACACATACTGTAACAAAGCTGTAACAACCTATGGATTCAGCTGTGTCAGTAGGGTCATGCTCAGAACGTCAAGGGAGCTGATGTCAACCTCCTCTTTCAAAAAACTAGCCCTGCCACCTAGGAGGAAGTACTGCTCTGCATGCTGCCGAGATTGGGCCAAAGACATTTCAGTGAACCTATTTCCACCCGAAGAAGAATGGAAGCTGGTTCATCACAACACATTAAACAGAGGTAGCTCACTTTCAGTCTGTAGACTCTCTTGGTTCTTAAAAAGGCCCCTTGCATGAGTAAATTTCCACTGAACTGAAGGGAAAGGGGGAAAAACCAGAAGTATTTAGCTTTTTGAATGACTCCCCTAGAAATGGAAAGGAGACTGAGAAGTACTGAAGCCTTTAAATTAAGACTACCCATCTTTCTAAAAGACAAACAAGCTGCGGTGATTTCGTTATTTCTGATTTACTGTCTTTAAAATTAGGTCATTACTTTTAGGAATGCTTTGAAATACATGAAAGATAGGGTAGGATTTCAGAATGTTCTTAACAGTAATCCATACCCCTCCTGAGAATAAATTATTTTGCCTTTGACCTTCTAGCTTATCCATTTGGGAACCATATTATTGCCTCATAAAAAAAAAAGAGGCACCTGTCTTAGTATTCCTGAACTAATGAGTTCTGCAAAAGCCTTTCAAAGTACTAGCTAACCAGATTGATAAAATACCGCTTTGTCCATCCAGATCAAGCTGGATTTATGATTAATTACATGCTTGCAAATACTTTTTTAGATTATTTTATTCATTGTTTCCTGTATGGAAAAAAAAAAAAAAAAAAAAACAGAACATTTGATAAGCACAATAGAGCTTCATGTTTAGCAGCTTGCATTATTTGTTTAGATTCTTTCAACTGCTTTATGGAAGGGACAACAATGCCACTGTCAGAACATATTTAAATTTTGGCTGACATCGATGCCCACTGTTAGTTTTTAATGTGTCACCATAGTTATACCAGTTGCAGTGTCAATGCCAAAAGAGATATTATTGCCAAGTATAGTTTCAAATTGAAATTTAAAAATCCTGGGAAATTCAAGGTATTGTGTCTTTCCAACTGCAACTTGGTCCTCTGGGATCCTTTAGATTTTTTATTGCTGCCTATACAACTAGGTTTATGCCCTCATAAAAAAAAAAAAAAAAAAAAAAAACACTCAGAAATCATAGTGGTTTGCACAATATGAAGCAAAGCTGAAGGAGGGAAGATTTAAAGCTGAAGGAGGGAAGATTTAAAGCTGAAGGAGGGAAGATTTAGATTAGATCTTAGGGGGAAGTTTTTTACAGAGAGGGTGGTGAGGGGCTGGAACAGGCTGCCCAGAGAGGGGGTGGGTGCCCCATGCCTGGAGGTGTTCAAGGCCAGGTTGGACGGGGCCCTGGGCAACCTCGTGTAGGTCCAGGCCTGGAGGTTGGTGGCCCTGCCTGTGGCAGGGGGCTTGGAACTCTGTGATCCTTGGGGTCCCTTCCAACCCAGACCTTTCTATCATTCTATGATTTCTATGAATTTCCAGACAGCATAATGATGCAGTTCTGCTCAGTTATGTCAGTTACATTGCTCAGTTAAGTTATAGCTCCTATTCACATGCTACAGCCTTGCCTCATGAGGGATGATCTGAAGAGTGTGCAACCGAATAAATGAAATACCTTCAGAATGGAATAGTGTATTAGAACACGGCTTTGTAAATTAGGGAGTATTTATGACTGATTTCAGATGGCAGATTCAATCCTAGTTTGCAGGTACAGGTATAAAAACTACTGCGTACCTTACACCATACCATTCAAACAAAAGGTAGCAGAAAAGCTGACGTTAACAGATGTGTGACCACTTCTGGAATCTACTTGTAAGATGGGTAAGGAGCAAAGAGATGGGAAAAATACGTCTTACGGGAAATGCAGATGGAGACTCTCATCCCATAGCATGATCCCCACAGTTCACCTGCCCAAAGCACAGTGCATGCTCCGTGCCGAGTCAGTTACTGCCTGATGGTTGTGTGTCATGTTGCTGCTATTTCAGTTCAATCACTGACATGGAAATTTAGATCCTGTAAATAACCGCAGGTAAACATGCTTCATTAAACTTAATAATGAATATTATTACCTTAGTAATTATCATGAGCCTTATTAACTTAGTAATTGACCAAGTTAATAATAAAATAGTGTCTTAATAAAATAGTGTCTATAGATTTTAAGGGGAATCTTCATCAGTGGCCCACAACTATTTTGTAATTATAGTCATGTTTTGGTCAGTTGAGTTAATTTAAATTAATATACTTCATTAACTTCATAGCTAACATTAACAGCCTAAGGGAGATACTCCAAGTGAATCGGTAAGACAGCTTTGAAATAAGGTCACAGTAAGCGTGTATCATTTTCTTATTTTAGTTACACGCAGTTTCGAGTCTATGTCTAGGCAAACTCTGGGGTCCTTATGACCAATTCAGTTGTAACATACTACTGACATCTGTATTCTGAATTCAGATAAAAAGCCAAACAAGAAAGGTGGTAACTGCATGACAAGGGGTTTTTGCTTTATTTTTAAAAATAACTTGAAAGCAATCTGGGGCCAAGGATTATCTTCCGTTTCTATACAGTACCTAGCTCGGTGACCTTCCAATAAGTGTTCCTAGATGCTACAGAAACAGGAAAGAATAATAATAATATAATATGCAGAACAAAATGATAATGCCATCGGTGCAAGCCCAAATTTCATATCAGGTGTAATGACTGATGTTTAATGAACTAACCTGACACTGCACACAGGTTCTTGGCAAACAACCAAGCCCTTTATAATTGGATTTAAAAGAAATTACAGCTGCTGATGAATATATTCAGTTATTTTCCTCAGATTTTTTTATTCATGCAAAGCCTACAGAAAGCAGCAGCATCCCTATTTTATTTTTCTTTAACACAATCAGGGATGATTAAATAGATTGTGTCTACATGTGGTTTGCTGTTTGAAGATCAAAATCCAAAACTCAGCCTAGGTATCTGTGCTGTGATAAGTTATATTAATTAGTATCTCAGTTACCTTTTTATTCCTCAACTAGATGAGCATAATGTTTTCCTTCTGAGCAGATTTTTAAGTCATAGTAAATTCTCAAATCACAGAAATGCTCGTGGAAAAGAGACAAAAGGAAAGGAAGGAGGAAAAATTAATTTCAGCAAGATGTTTATGGGTGTTTGTCCTTACCTACCTCGTTTGCTTCATAATGCTTCTTGTAGGGAATTAGGAGAAAGGAGGAGTGATCACGGAATACTGACTGGAAAGAAAAGACCAACACGGAGACTTAGTCTTTCCCATGAGTATAGAAGAGAGAAGGTGGTTGGAGAACGCGATGCTCCCAGTTTTAAAGGGCAGGAGTGGAAAGGGGAGAGACACTTCCTCTCGGAGTGAAAGTGAAGAACACTAACACAGTTACAGAGTTGCTTGTTGCAGTAAGAAAGAGAACTTGCAGTGGCACAGAATTCCTGTCTTGAAAGTGAAGGAGAACAGGAAAGAAATACTGGACAGGACTACATTCCTTTTCAGCATTTTGGTAAGTCCCAATGGATTCGGCACCGTTAACTCTGGCCACTGACCGCTTTGCAGGGGTTGCCTGTGCTGGCAGCTCACCTGTGCTTTGCATGGAGAATACTGGGAATTCTCTGCAACTGTGAGCAGACAAGACCGTTCTGGTGCAGTCACTGGTGTTCCCTTTCTTGTCCTCCAAGGGAGGCCAACCGCAAGGCGAACAGGCTAGTTCCCTGATCAACCACGCACACTGTCGGGCTTTCTACAGGCCAAGGGAAAGGATCAGGCAATTTCACACCTCCCAGAAATATTTACACGTCAGGGGGAAAACCAACAGAGCAGGCACTCACGGTGTCACTGGTCTGTTTCCCAGGGGGTAAAGGTATCTGAGCAGCTGACACGCCAGTGAGCACGGGAATGCTCACACCTCAGCGCCTCCAAAGAACGTTACAAAGCATCGATGCACAAAATAGCAAATTTCAGCTCAGGGCTGCAGCACCAAGAACTGCAGGGGATTGTTTAATATTCAGTGAGCATACGCCTAAAAAGTCAGTGCACATGCTATCAGAATTTCAGCATCCTGCTGCGCATCAATGAACTTTGCTTAGGCTTCATCAGGATCCACTGACGTTGTGGATAAGAAATTTGTGAGGAAAACTGGTATATAATGCAAAGTGCAAAAGAAAAGGCAAAAAGCTGCTTTTCTGGACAGCCATTAGGAAGATGCCTGCGCAGATGTTAAATAAAACACCCTTGAAATTTTCCATCTGCGTCCCAAATCTTCCCAGAACAACTTCTGAAATATTCAGGACACATATGAATCATTTCTCTACAATTTAGAGACTTAGGCGGGGGCTTTCAGTGTTTAATCCAGGCAAGCAGTGATTAACTGCCTTCAGCTGAAAACCTGCCAGCTGACAACCCTTCCCCGCGCATATGGCATTTGATGTCTGCCATTTTAATATTTTGACATTTTTGTGAGAGACATTGTCCTGAAAGGTCACCACTTGTCTCAGCAGTTGGCTGGCTGCCACTCGGGCTTGGGAAGCTTAGCTCCACAGCTGTCATCAAAAATGACCATTTTCACAGCTAAGTTTCAGGGAAGCTATGAATTTCTGAATGCGTAGGAGGGAAAAAAAAGAGGCAGGAAGGAGAAGCTCCAAAATCACCTTTCACTTGCTACAACGAAGACCAGCGTGTCTACATATATGTCTATAAGATGAGGCTGAAATATTGCAAAAGCAGTTTCTAAACAACAGATTGACCCAACATATCTGTGTTACAGCAGCATTATGAAGGATGTTACACCGTGATTATATTTAGATCTCTGTGCAGCAAACAACATATAGACACTCTCCTTAGCCACTTAATAGCAGTCACCTGTTAACTGTGATAAAGACATTTTCACTTGGCTCATAAAAAGCTTACAGTACCACAGCGGTCCTAAGAAATAACAAAACATGTTGTTCAAGCGAGAAACGTGACATGGCAACACAAACAAACTGGCTACAGCCTGCATCTCTTGTGCAACTATCTGACATTTATACTCGGTCCTGATCACAGGCTGTTTTCAATAAGCAGATTTCATCCACAGCACAGCAAGAATTCACTAGCCGTAAACTCAACAGGACAATGGCACAACGGAATCAGAAAGGAGAATAAAATCCAAGATGTTGTTTCTTCAGTGCTACGAGACCAAAAACCACTAACAAATACCCATTCTCTTCCTGACGGTATCACCGCAACACTGAGAAACCTTCAATTCCACTGCCTCCCAACCACCCTACTGTCCTGCCTTCATGCCACACAGCAGATAAAGACTGTCTTCACGTACAGACAGAGTGAGATTGGTGAAAAACGTGCATTGCTCACCGTGCTATGTTCATTGTTCTTATCAGGTCAGATGCAGACTTACTGGTGCCCCTTATGACGGCTATTTTTTCACGCTTCTGATAAGAAGGTACTGTTGAGTTTCTTAATGAGAAGTCCGGGTCTGCACTTATAGATTTTTAAAGAAAAAATTCCAGGTGAAAAACACCATGGCAGATTTCTCTCCTATGTGTTCCCAAGCCGCCTATTACCGCTGAAGTACCTTTCTCGCTGTAGATCTAGTACTGTCTAATCTAAGCAGAAAACCGTCTCTCCAGAAGTACCTTCTGCATTTGCTTGGCTTCTCCCCTCACAGACAAAGTGGCAAGCAGACATCCCAAAAATCAACAAACACAACTGAAAACTCTTTGTTCCGGAAAGCTTTCATGCAACTCTTACCCTCCGTAGCTCTTCCACTGAAAGCCAGCACAATACTGCAGAGAAGCATTCCCTGTCAGGATGCTTTCGGCTTTCATCTCTCTGTTTTTTCAAGCAGAACACTGAGGTAGAAACGCTAATTAGCAATCTGAAAGCACCACACAGGCAAGGAATACTTACATTTGCAACTGTATTTGTGATATTTGCGCACTGATCCAACGACTGGTGATTACAAAGAAGAGAAAGAGCTTTTTAGGCTGCCTTTCAAGCCTGGTAGCAGTGAAAAGAAGGCTGTTATCTGAAAGCTACTCATTTTCTATATGCTGTGCTCTACTTGCTTCCCATGTGCATACAACACAGCTGCCAGATTTAATAACCATGTCAGCCTGCTTTCCCCATAAAGCAGCAGTGAGATGACAGGATGAAGACGAAGTAGCCAGCGCGCTAATCTGTAGTTATGGCTGCACTAAGCCTTGAATGAATGTCACTGTTTTATTGCCCTTGAAGAAAAAAAAGAAAGCAAATCAACACTATTTGTGGAGGAAAAAAAAAAAAAAAAAAAAGTAGGCAAAAGGATTTCAGAAATGTTAATCCATACTTGCCTTAGTGATGTTGAAGTATATTAAAGAAATTTCTACCTTTTTTTTTGTCAGTTAACAAATCCTAGGACTTGCATTAATTCCTTTTTACTACATCCTGATCTTTCAGAATACATTTTTCCTAGCAATGCATGCTTGTACCCCAAAAGAACAAAACGATTAACCATTTTAGCTTCGCTCCTCTCCAGTTCCTCTCTGGAAGGAAGTATTTCCATACCTGTTTGTCTCTGCTGACTTCTTTCGGGGCGGAAAAAAAAATAAGAAAAAAAAAAGGGGGAAAGTTCTCATTTACCATTTAAATTCTCCCAGGCACAGAGGTTCCCAGAGCACTGGACTTTAGTATCTGATGTTGTCAGTTCACTGCCAAAGTGGAGCATTGGTGTATCTCCAGC
The DNA here is from genome assembly GCA_000699545.1 of Podiceps cristatus. Lineage (NCBI taxonomy): Eukaryota > Metazoa > Chordata > Aves > Podicipediformes > Podicipedidae > Podiceps > Podiceps cristatus. Next base: position 30,646 of record KL263743.1, read on the forward strand.
TGCAAAACCAGTTCCGTGTGAGGGAAGGGCAGACAGAGTTTACATGACAAGAGAAAGTACCAGTCATGCAATCAAAAACAACAAACCAAAAACAAACCCAGAAACGTTCAGTTGAATTTGCAACAGTGTGGGGATGCCGCAGAGATCATACGACATCTGTGCGCGTCTTTTTCTCTCTCTCATTTATATTCCCTTCATTTCCCTTGGAGGCACCTGCCTCAGCGGGGAGTGGTTTCTGTGGAAACTACGGACAGCCGGCTTTCCCCTCAGAGAAACTGTCACTATGGCAACCTTACATAATGTATATGGCCTAGATTTTTTTTTTTTCCTCTCAAATAATCTAACACTGAAGTTCTCATTGTAAAATTAGAGCTGATCTGTCTGGGGGGCAAGAAATATAGTTATTTAAAAACTGCATTAGAAATGTAGGATTCTAATCTAGGAATCTAAAGAAACCCAAATGGTATTATGAATTAAATAAGAATGCAGGAGGTACTCCACTGTCATTGCATCACTCAAAGACAAAATAATTTGTAAATTCCAGTCAAGAAGGTCTACTACGTAGCATTTGTGGGAAGCGAGGAGGAAGGGAAGCATTTACTTGACATTATGGCTCAAGGTAGCAATCAATACTGCATCTTACAGAGTGGAGGACTTTTTTCTGGGTGTTTATTCTTTCAGCAACCATGACAGAAGCCCAAACGCCGCTTACATCTACCCAGTTCAAAACTGAAATATCCGCTTCAAAGTCACTTAATTCCACATTTTGAAACCGTACTTTGCTAAAACTCACGGGCGTGCCTGACAGGAGCAGCGCGGGTCCGTGAGGCACGGTGCGCAGTGGGGCAGGAGCAGAAAAGGCCCGCTGCTGTTTACGTGACCGACTTCTCTCCCAGCTCGGAGGAGGCAGAGCTGTCAGATCGAATCGGGCTGACAGGCCCAGTGACGGGGCTGGGCAGGGTGAGGGGGCTTTGCCTTCTAAGTCACCAGCTGAAGACCTGCCTCGGTTGGGAATGATATGAAGTGGCAGTCACGTCGCAGATGTTTTGTGACCCCCGTGAAATGGGTAGGCAGATGTCTCCCCTCCCTCCCCTGTCCGCAGCCGCCCCTGCAGATTACCCTTTTATCAGTAATACAAATCAAAAGTCGAATGGTTACAAAGGCAAAGTTATCTGTTTACAGAAAATCAGTTTAAAAAATACCATTGGGGAAACTTTAGTAAAACCTTACCTCTGAGGCCTCTGTGTTGTGACTCAGTGGATCGAGATCTCTCCTGACCCGTCAATCTAGCAACTTCATTTGCATGAGCTAGATAAATACACATGGGGGCTTTTTTCTCTCCTCTGATTCAGAAGACGAGCAAGAGCGAGCACCCTGCCTACAGAACACTTCCCCCAAACTTGTGCGAGGTCCTCCTACACTCCCCTGTGCAAGGGGGCTGTCCCGGTGGGACAAAGCAGGCAGGAAGCATCACTTCAAGTCCGACAGCACTGATGTGCCTTTCCTCTGGAGGGGAGACCCTTTTACGAAGGAGACTGGTGCTGCTGAAGGGGAAGCGTTGGTGGGGATGCTGTTTCTCCAAGCAGGTGTTCAAGAACCAAGACCAGGGTTTCACAAAAAACCTGCTGGTGCCGTAAGTGATGGGACATTCGCTAATACAAAATCTCTCAAAGGGGTTTCTCTGTACTGGGAAAAGTTTGACTTTTAAATTAAAGAAGAAAACTGCTCCACAAGTGGCACTGAATACCCAAACTGACCTGTAGAGGAGATCTGCTCTGACAACCGCACAGAGCAGTGTTTCGCCAGCAGCGACACACACATACCTTTTTCAAGTGCTGTATAAAGATGTGAAAGCATTAAACATTAGCTCTCTTACACAGAAAACCAAAGGAGATTTGGTGCATGGCGTTAACTTCAATTGGATCTGAGAAAGTTCAGCACCACCAGGACACTCTGCGCCTCACATGACTGAAACTTTTATGATTTATAAAATACCACATTCCTAGTCAAACATTACACAGGATTCAGGCCTCCCTAACATCTGATTTTTGAACCCTGGGTCTCTCATGTTCTATCCACAGGACACATCAACTACAATGTGTTAGAATCTTTTGCCTTCTAAAACTAAAAAAATGGAAATTAGGAACTATTTTCAACAAAACATCTACCTCTACTTCTTAATTAATCTGATATACAGAAGTACACAATAATTAGACAACATCTATTGTAACACATATTTAGTGGCCCTGGGAAAGACAATATATTCAAAGGAAGAGCACTAAAAAGAAAAGATTCCTTAAGCAGATTAGAAAGAGCTAAGTTGTCACTTAAACTCATGTCGTTCTGACATTTTTGCTATGTAAAACCTTGAACTTCAAAGAGTACATTGCACAATGACAGCAACAGGGACAAACTGAGAAATTAATATTATAGCAAGGTAAAGCACTGAAGTTAATAGCTTGCTTAAAAAAAAAAAAAAAAACAAAACAAACAAAACAAAAACCCACAACAAAAAAACAAACCAGCAGGCATCTGACATAGAATGAGAAGGCTCAACTGCTTTTCATAGCTCTGCCAGCTCTCCCAACGTAGATTATCAGCTTGAGCACAGCAAAAGCTGACGTGGTTATGTGGCTTCTGGACTGAGCTAAGCAACACCTAGCCAGCTCAGTGTGGGAGCAGCACGAACGTGGCTCCAGCTCTGTCTGTCTGTGTAAATATTCTCTGTGTATCCAATTCATGAACGCTTGCAGCTTCCTTACCTGAGGAGCGGGCATCTCACTAATGCCAGTGTATTTCCAGTAAGTTAACCTACAGCACTTACATTTCTTGTCTGAAACTCTGCCTTTAGCTCCCTGGGGATCTCAAGCTACCCAGATTTCCGATCGCACCGTAAGGGATCTGGCTGAGACACTGCTGAGAAGGCAGTGAGACTAACACAAGAAAGATTTGCATTCGCAGCTGGACTCAAGCGCATAGAGATGCAGCTGTAACCTGTGAACTTGCTGTAAGGTTCCTTCCAGCAGGGATTAGCTCACCCCAGGAGTGCAGGCTGCTCTTGACAGCCCAGGACTGCAGGTCTCTCAGTGTACAGACTCAGGAAAAAGTGTAATTGAGCTGTTATGAGCTGGCCATTGCTTAGCGCAGATCGCTGAACGTGACAGCCTGCCATACAGCTGAGAAAGGCAGAATTCTCATGGTTATTAACATGGCATCCGCCAGTTCCAGCAATAATTGTTGTATGTTTCCGACATATTATCCCATGTCACTATCAAGCCTATGAAAAATTATATTAGCAACACAATTATTACATATGGCTTTATTCAGAGATAGAAGTGTCAAGAGAAACTCTTTGTACAGTATGACATGACTTATTCCAAATGAAACCTCCAGACAACACACCACCTTGCTTAACTCCATGCTGGGCTTTTATATAGACAAGCTACTTATATTTCCAGGGTATTAACTGCTCATCGGATGTATACTGGTCTTGATACTGCAATCTCTTTCTTCCTATGGTCCTATTACAGAGACAAGGTCCTCCTTTCTATCTACTCAGATTGACATGATTTGGATGAGGCAAAACATCTTAGCAGTAAATAAGGGAGAGATTGACAGAGGCACAGGCAGGGTGTCAGTCCCTAACCACAAGGTGCCTTGCAGTCTGCAGATCCCCCTGCCAAGAGCTCTGGGCTTAAGCAAGCCACAGGAATGC
>KL263743.1:34382-49072 GCA_000699545.1 Podiceps cristatus
GATGAATGACACCCACAAAAGCCAGCACATTAGCACAGAGCTGCCTAACTTGGCTACCGCGAAATGCCGAGAAAGAGATCTTAAACCCTCTCCACAAACTTGTATCCTCATCTGGGCTGCAGGAAAATACCCATCTCCAACTGGGACTCGTACATACCCATTCTCTGGAGTTAATTTCCCTTTCTCACAAAAGCCAGCTGGGGGAGAGCTGAGAGAAAGTTACTGTACTCAAGAGAGGACAGATTGGGACTCGAATCTACTAGTAGCCAGATGAAAGCTTAACCAACATTCCCTTATTTAATCCTATCTTTCTAGGCTTTCTAAGGTAGGAATCCTCCTGAAGCTGCTGTCCTGCTATCACTAAATAAGAAAGGAGCGAGGGAGAGAACAAAGAGCACTGGGCAGCCTAGGAGTCAGGCTGGTGTTTAAGGCACTCACCTGGAAAGTCTGATCTCTGCTTCAGTAATTGCCTGTTCATCAGGAGCAGAATCGTGTTTCTGCGTCCCCGATGGCAGGAGCTATTTTCTTGGGGTTCAACAGGTGGTTTCTGAGCTCTGCCAGACTAACTGCTTCAGAGAGACAGGTACAGAGCGTCTTCTGTGACGGTCCTGAGGTATCTAGGCATGAGGGAGATGGCCAGTGGCTCAGCCCTCGCTGCTGTTTGGCATCTCCAGACACCTGGGTTACTGGCAGGTTTCTAAGCCCTGCATTTCTGCCTGAAGTGCTTAAGGTGGCCATTAGGTACTTAAGGCCATGTTTACAATGCGGGAGCAGGGCCACCTGAGCTGGCAGGGATCGGCATACCGGCTCATCCACCAGAAAGGCTGGGCAGCTGGGCGCCGAAACACAGGCTGCCTCTGTGCGCCATCACTAACGAGGCTCGGGGCTGCGCTCCACTGCCACTTTTCCCGAGCGAGGGGCTCTGAACTCTGCTCTTCCCCAGAGAGTAGGCAGGCCCACATCTGGCATCAGTCCCTGCACGGATCGTGCCTGAGTTCAGCCAAGGAAATAGTCATTATGGGCATTAAAACTAATCTGATTTCATCTAGCCTAGAACGCACAGGAAACAGATCAAAGGTGGATTTCTGCCTGGTCTTCTCATGGATTTCAGTTTCAGTTAACGCTCCCAACTGCAGGCCTGCCGACTTCTTTCCTTGTTTTAGAAGCAGAAATCATTGCCAAGGCTCTGGCAGCCAGATCAGAAAATAGTGACAAATAGCGTAAACTGATCCGGCAGGCTTCATTAAGGGCAGATTAAACACTGACAGTCCCCAAGGTTTTTGTGATATGACTGCATGACAAGGCCAATGAACTAGTTACTCCCTAGGGTGAGAAGCAGAGACGATGTTCAGCTACCATTCCAGAGTGGAAGACAGGCTGCTCTGTGAAATTACATGTTATGACAGAGTAAGATGCAAAGCACCATCTCTAACCAAGGTGCTTCACCTCAGATAAGCCCTGTGCACAGGAATAGATAGCCTTGTATTTAGCCAACAGGGCTGAGTCATGTAGAAAAACCTGAAGACCTGCAAAAGGCCAACGTAGGAACTCAACAGTCCATCCCGGTCAGGATGTCTTGCCTTTTGTCCTATGCGAAGATCATAGCTCTCATCATTTAAGATTCTTTTTTTCAAGAAAAATTTTGAGAATAGTCTCCCATTTACTGGGTTGAGTAATAGTATATCAGAATGTCAATAACTCCAAGCTGTCCGTGCCCATAGAAAGGTTGCCTTGGGCCTAAAACACCCTCCTAGTTCTACTATCTACTTGTAATCTGATGATTTTCCTTGCTCTACAGGGTGCTGGATCTGTGAGTTTCTAATCGCAGAGACTGCATGTTAACATTTCCCTTTTCAATTGTAAGTACTCCAAATGCTTCTAGATTTTCTCTTACATCACCATCCTACCTGAAATGTTGCCACTTAACATTCTGTGTTACTTGACTCTTTCTGTACCCACTGTATGCAAATAAAACGCATATGAAATTACTCTTACACTGATATAGAAACACCCCCCCCCAAAACAACAACAACAAAAAAATGCCCCACAACACCACAAGAAGAACAGTAGCCAGTGACCTTGATCTGATTTGTAGGTGCAGAATGGATAGAGCAGAAAGAAGTTGCAGTGGGTCTAGATAGCTACAGCACAGGAGGCTGCATTAAGATAATGACAAATAGAAGAGTAAAATTTGTCACTGACCATCTAATATCATGGAGTTCTAGCAGCGCAGAAGCAAAAGGTGAAAGCCTCAGTTGTGCCCCACTACTTTATCCAGAAAGGTAGGAAATTTGGATACATAACTATTAATTAATTGAAAAGTGGGAAAGAATTCTGCAAGCTTCCATAGAACACAGAGTTTCTAATTCAGGCAGAAAATTATCCGAGTTTCCGTATTTCTCAATTGTATCTAACCAACCTAAGTTTGGAAGAGAAAAGCAGTGTTGTTGAATTTGTCTCACGCTCAGAGCACTGCATCCGAGAGGCACAGCACAGCTTCTTAGCCATCTCGTGGATTTAGAGCCACGTGGAAGGGCTTTTTTCAGTGCTGCACATTCTACCTTTAACAGCCGTTAGTGACTTCAACCACATCTGGACACATTTTAAGAGCGTTATATCTAACAAAAGCCTCTTGAACACAGTACATATAGTGTCCTGTTTGCAGGGGTCTGCCATGTCTTTATTATTAAATAAAATTGCTCAGTTTGCTTACAGCTACTGCAGGGCAGTGGGTAAGAGACAGCAGGTGGAACTGAGGTGGTGTATACATGTGGGAAGATGCATCTGTCAAAGGGAAGTCAAACATAGTTTTATTTGGAAAACAAATGAGCAGCTGGTCTCACAACTTGCTCCTTGCCTTGTCCACCTCCTATATGCTTCCTGCATTTTAATACCTCGACACCATTACCATAACCAGCATTCACGACTCCTCCATCTAGCCCTTTTAGCCCAGGGACCTCAAAAAAGAACAAGAAATGATTACCTTTAGCTCTTCTGCTTCATCAAGTCAGCACAGAGACACTTTGTCACCTGCTGTAACACCATTTCTGCCCAAGTTCTGAACTGAAATGGATGTCTCTAGACTCCAGGGACATCCGGAGGGAACATTTCACAAACAGCATTACTCACTTGGAATGTCTTTATGTTTGTTAAATACAAGGAAATAAGTTAAAACATACAAACCAAAATTATCCACCGGGACAATTTTATTCCAATGTGACTAACACATTCAGCTAGCTAGACCTCTTTATGGCTTTACCTCCAATTTAGAATGAATTGAGTAACTTTCTGGGCATGTGGGTGTTCCAAGTGGAATGGAAATTATGAGAGTACTTATTCAAAACACCGGTTAGCAATCTTTTCCAACACTCCAGCCCAAATCAGTTATTTGAATGGATTACTTATAATTTAGGAACTACACACTATGCCATGCCTGAAAAAAACCTAATTCCCAGAGAGAACTAGAATGTTGCAGAAATCACTGTGAATTAAGACAAAGATTGTTGAAAGAGGGAGGAGAGAGCTGCTAAGATGCACGTTAGCAGTATCTTTCCTCCTTCAGATTTTGCAAAGTCCTTTTCCGTGCTGAGAGTTCCTTGATTTCTAGAAGTGAGAGTGCGCTGGCTTGGTGGGGAGAAGTCAAAGGTGTGAGTCTGCTCCTACCATCGTTTTCCTTAGGTAATTCAGAGACTTATTTAGACAGATCTCAGATAAACCCAGTGCCTGGAACTATTTTTTTGACTCTAGGAGTTGCAAACTTCCTCCTACTCCCAGGCTGAGCTTGAAATGAGGGAACAGAAAACAAACCCTTGGTTTTCCAGCATAACGCTCTCATATCCACCCCAGAAACAGGCTTCTGCCTTGACCTGCGCGTTTTCTCCACCATATATATCTCATTGTACCCTTCAGTCTGAAGCAATCAGAGATGATGAGGAGGACACTTTCATTGCACCTTCTCTCAACCCCCTAAGCCTTTCATTCAGCCCTTCACTACGTGTGTCCATCCGGCTGGCTCGATAGCTGCGCTAGAGCCAATTAAACATGGCCACATGCAAAATTCTGACTACCAGAGAACATCATGGGCGTAAGCTCTGCCTGACAAACTACCGGTTGTTGTGGTCTCATCTACGGATTTTCACCCTTCTTTTGTTGCCACATCCCTTCCTATAAATGCAAACAACGGAGGCATAGCTATCGCTCTGTATCGCTGGGCCGCTTGGAACAGAAATTGTACTACCATCTTTTGACTGTAAGGAGAACTACACCTTTAGAGTCTCCCTTCTGCATTAAGTCACTGCGGTAAGTAATGTTTAATTCAGTGAATGAAACAGAAATCCATTGAAATATGGAGACACAGATGGAAAGTGTAGTCTATGAGTTGAGTCCTTTATAAAAAGCAAGATACCCATAAGAAGTCCCATTTGGGCACTTGCCATATACCCAAGAAGAAAATATCAACAGTCTTCAACATGTCAGCTACAGTGCATCTATACCTATTTCACTTGTCCTAGTAAACTGTTTATACTATTACAGCTCCATGTTTCCTCTGGTATTTCCAGTCTGTATGACTACAATGGTGCTCAGCTCTTGGGCAGATCAGTACAGACTGGAGTTGGGATTACAGACTCTTTGATTTTCCATGAGCAGTTTATATCCAGATCAATTCAGAAGTGATGGACAGTACCACTTTCTGAAGTGCTCAGTGATCCCTACAACATTATTTCAGTTCCTTCAGAGAAGGTGTCGTACAGAATTGCAGTTAACTGTCCTTGTTGGAAGACTTAGCACCAAGGCTTCTTCCGCTTCTACACCAGACAAAGTTCGTCTGAAACAAGCCAGAAACACACTGGAGAAGCTCATAACAGAGATCTTCAGAGGATGGTTATCCTACTCTGTGCTCATACAGAAAACTGGTAATTTGAAACCGTGCTAAAACACAATACTGACATTTTTGGGCAACTGCAGATGAATCTCATATATTCATAAAAAGCAAATATATTTTAAACCCAAAGTAACACGTAAAAATGTATACTGTCCGTTTGATATTAAGGACAGTTTTGGGGGTGGAGTGTTTAGTAACATTCCTTTGCATACCAACAAAGGTTCTGCTGGATAACCCACAACAGAAACAATGGTTTAATACCCCGTGATCTCGCAACAGCATTTTTGCCAATCCCTGAAAAGAAACCACTGGCATTTTGGGTGTGCATTATGGCATATGTGGTTTAGTAGTGCTTCATCATTTTAGAAATCCAGGGCAAAATCTTGGTTTTAGTGAAGTCAATGGGATATTTGCTACAGGCCTCAGTGGAGTTGGGCTTTCATCCACAATACTGAAGAAGTGAGCCTACGATCTGAAGAGCAGCAAAGGAGAATGTAAAAAAGGGTTTTTTTTTTATTTTTCAATTGCAAACAGAAAACAGGTACCATAAACACTAATGAGTAAAATCCAAGTTTTTCATAAGATTCTTTTCCCTATCCATTATGCTGTGCTGTACACAGTTTTTAAGCAGCTCTCAATTATTTATCAATGCACATATGCAAAGAAACTGGAAAAGTGTACACAGGCTAAAGTCAAGATAGGTGTTGTTTTTCACTTTCTTCTCTCATTAGCATAGTTCCACTAACATTCAGTCCCTCTGGGGCAGCTGAAATTACATGGGGTAATAAAGAAGAGAGTAGAACTACTAACTCAAATCAATCTTTTTGTGCTCCCATGTGATGTTATTAAGCAAGTGGAGCTATGACGAAGGAGCAGTCAAGGGTCCTCACAGTTATGTTTCATTTTGACCTCTGATATTCATCCTCTCTATAACAGACCATCATATACCCCAGTGCTACAGTAGCTAGCTCCTTCACACTGGAAATCCAGTGCAGAGACTTAACTTTTATACCTGCTGGAAGGAGAGAACACTGCTGCTGACTAATTCAACAAAATCATGTTTTAACCAAGAAAACTTGTATAGTCTCTCCTCCTCAGCAGCAGGGAATGCAATCCTCTCCTGTCCCCCAACTCCCTTAAATTACGTAGAATCTACTTTTTACCTGGGTGGGTTTAAATAAAGCAAGAAAAAACAATTTTGCTGTCATTGGTCTCAAAGACACTGGTTATTGGCGTGATGAGCCTCAAGAATTGTTCATGTACTAAACTTCTGATCTCTTACATGCCTGTACCCCGGATTAGTGTTGGTTTATAAGGATATGGCTTTGTGAAGAGCTATGCACTGAGGTTTGAGCATCATCAGTCAGCTGAAAGAATGTTTACCTCGCAATGGGCTGATGATTTGTTTGCAGTCCAGTGAAACCACCAGCCTGTATGCCGTCTGGAAAGGAGACGACTGTCTAGCTAACATCTGAACTACACCAGCAGTTCCACAGTAAGGTGAAGGGTTTTTCAGTGACATTTAAATCTAACGCAGTGGGTTTTGCCCAAGAACTGGATCCCAGCAAGAAAGCACCAAAGTATTCTGACTGCTTGTTAGCTGAAGATGAGCTAAAATACAGGTCGATATAATGATTTGCTTTTATTTCTTTTGGTTTGCCTGTACACTTACTAACTTTCCTGCCTACATTTGGCTTATGTAAATAAATTATCCTTCCACCTTTATCTTATAGGGGATTTTAGGTTAGCTGGCAATAAATAAAATATTCCACTCTAATGGGTGTGAATCATCATTAAGTCACGGGTATTGGACCCATTTTCAAGGTGCCAGTACCCCACCACAAGTAATCGTGCAGAATAAAGAGAAAGTGAAGAGGACCTCCTTTTTTCTAAGCTATTCTGCCTGGCTGGGAAGCCGGCAGTGCAGAGTGTCACTGTGGAGTGACACTCTGATTAACATCGGCTGATTAACATCGGCTGGAGATACGCCAGCATGCAAGAGACCTATGGGGAGAATGCCAGGACTTGGTTGTCACCCAGACCTCTTCAATGATTCATGTCATAGTACTCCAACTGGGCCAGGCAGCACGGAGCAAGAACCTGAGACGTACACGTATATTCCTGAACTGCATCAGAAAGGTTTTGAACATCCCCTGGGACTGAATGTTCCCGTTCCTTGCCTGGCAATGACAAGAGATGCTTCTCCCTTTGAAAAAGTAGTCATCAACCACACGTCCAATGTATGGCAAGACTTCAATGCAGGCAGGAATCTCCCGCGCTTCCCCTCTTTAGGGGGCATTATTAGCTTGCTAATCACCACTGTTCTTCCTAAGGTTATCAATACAACCCAAACATCCAGACAAATGGAAAAACAAAGGTTTGAAAGGTTGTGTATTCTGGGGCTTATGAGTTGTAGTTACGTATGTACTCTGTATCATATTTGAACAGAGAAGTCCTTTCTAACAATTTTGGACTTTCCATTTACAGTACTCAACAGAAATATTTGTGGTGACATTCCAAGTGTTCAGAATGTAGATTCCTTCCTATTTCACTGGGAACTCTGAATTAGACCCCTACTGAAAAGACCAATCCAATCAAAACAAAAACCGCTTGCATAGAAAAGTGATCCACAAAATGGCAGTGTTCACTGCATGGGCAATGCAGTATTTCATGATTTTTCATTTTCACAGAAACAATTTCCATGTGCTCAATTACTGGCTACAAGTGAATTCTGAGAGTTCTCTGCATGCCACAGCATGAAACTGATGATCTACATTTGATCCTAAATGCCCGGCAGGTCTATGTTCTGATATGCCTTTGTCTCTCACCTAATTTTTCTTCAAAAACTGAAGCTTCTTTTTGAAATGTGCCCACTTTATGCATATGTTTTCAAGCTTTTACTCTATACCAAAAATACCTGGAAAACAAGATGACAGACAGCACAAGGGAAAAAAAAACAAAACCAAAACCAACCAAACAAAAAACCAAACCACCAAACCCAAACCTATGAAGTTATTTAAATAAGTCAGGGTTGGCAGCATATTCTGGAAAATGCCAAAGTGTTTGTGGAATAAATTCCATTTGGCAACTTTAGAGATAAAAGAATCCAGCTGCTTTCAAACACCAAATGCACCACTAAAATGTCTCTAAAATTCCAGAAACATCTTAAACCAAAAAACCGTATCATCCTCCCACACAAAACAAGAATGGCAGCAACAAAAGAACCGCAAAACATTCCTATTTAGATAGACTTCAACGCTAGCTGAAGTATGTCTGTTCTGGGCAGTTTGACAAAGAATACGCTCAGATACAACAAAGGGCGCGGGGTTGAGGGATTTTATGATGCTTCAGGCTACTGCAAAGCTAGGCGAAGAGATGAAAGCAGCCGTGGTGCTGCGGGACCCGGGCTAAGGAACCAGGCTGAGCCACGTGACAATTGGAATCCTTTGCAAAAGCGTTTCTATCCACTTGATTAGAGCCTTTCAATGGCCGCATCACTGAACGGGAGTTACTGGTTTAGGGCTGGATTCAGTGTTCACTGAAGTCACTCATGACTTTCTACTCCCTTTAAAAGGTCTTTGAACCAGATGCTGAAAAGAATAAACCCCATCTATTTATGTGTTCTTTCTTCCAAGTTTAGGTACAACCCGTTCAACTCCTTTATGACATGCAGGGCATGCAAAATACACTTCTAGCAAAACTGGAACTTGGAAGTGCCTAAGACAGGGACTAGCCCCTTCATTGTAACAGGAGAAAATACTCATAGAGGAATGTGCAGAAATGGCAAGAATACTGCGGTTTTAATCCTAAAGACAACCTGTGTTTCAGGCTCCTGTTCATTGTTCCTTCAACAGAATACCCACTGTGGCAAGTTCCTAGCTCTGCTCCTCACAGCCACAGCCCCTTGGCAGAAGTTAATACCCTGCACTCCAAAACAGACTTGTAAAATGGGTCATCGCTACTGAAATGTGAATATATTTTATTTCATTTTTAAACAGAGCATTTCACAGACCTAGGTCTGAAGTCAGTCACACTAGCACAAGCGAGGGTAAGGTAGAGTCCAGTAAAGGAAGCCAAACAGCCACTGGAAGCTACTGACAGAATACTAACCCGGGACAACACCCCGGACCTCCAAACAGCCAGCAAAGAGTCTTTCTGTAAAAAGCCCTCCTTCTAGGTAACAATTTCATTAACTAAGAAGCAAAATGAATAAACATTCTTTTGAAAGTTCCTTTCATCTCTCCTTATCTCCTGATAAAACTACAGTATCAGCTATGAAGAGCTTTGAAACTCACATTCCAAGCTGGTAACTTCCAGCTAGTCTCCAAAAAGATGAACATTAAATCTAAGCAAAAGCAATGCAGTAACTTCGCAGTATGAAAAACGAACAAACAAAAAAAACCCCACAACATAAACACTTCCATTTCTAAACACACACACAAAGAATGTAAAAAAGGCTTGTGATGAAATGGCTGGAGATAGAAGGCACAAATTTGGCAGGCAAGATGACTAAATAAGAAGACATGCCTTTACATTTTCCAATTAAAATGGGATTTGCTTTGACTGATCTGCTGCAAATCAGTCTTTTCTCCTTTATCAAGTGTTTTCCCTTAGCATGAAAGGAAGCAGCTAAGGAACATCATGCTGTGCTTGTGTACAATTAACTTAGCCAAGCAATGAAACATTCAGAGAAGAAACAGAACAGTCTTGCCTGTGATATATAGATTTTTATACTGTGCTTACACAGTGCTGAATATCCAGTATGGTAAAAGCACTGTAGATCTCAGGATGGGTGTATTTATTGTATCCTATTTACGTATCACCTCCACAGTCTCTGTAAAATATCAAAATGAATTACAAAAGCCGTAACATCAAAGAAAGCTGTTTTCTGTTCAGTGATCAATGTAGACACTGGGGCTTCAGTCCGCAAAGGGGTGTCCACAAGTCCCTGCGGATCAAGCCGTTTCTAATTACCGCGAGAGCCGCCTCGCTACAGAGGGTCTGTGTAATTTCTTACATTACCTCAGCCCTATGATTTCAGATGTCAGAAGAGCTCCAAAGGGGTCTATTAGAGATTTCATCTTATACCCCCTCCTACATATGACATGTCTTTTTTCAGTACTACCCTTGGCCTTTAATTTGTGAGCAAGTGCTTTGTCGGGGAGGTGGGGAGGGGAGTCTTGCTTTTATCACTGTGTCATATCCCATTGCTGAAACAACATTATACTGATTCAGCATCAAACCAACACGGAGCTCCTTGTTGTAACCATACCGAAGTAGCTTTAATGTTTTTCCCCGTAGATTCTGGTAGGGAATAATGAGCTTTACTTTTGATGCTCCAGCCTTTATAGTGCAGGACTTGTATGCAAATGGACAAGTTGCACAGCAGCAGAAAAGGACTTTGAATTTTTTTATGTTGGTTAGACGGAATCCTCTCCGCATGTCTATATAAGGTTGACTAAAAGGAGGCATCGTCTTTATAGCAGGTATGTCCCCTACAGGCAAACTATTTTCTACACTTCCAGGAATTAAGTTTCTCTGAGATTTTTAGTGCCAGGGATGGAGCTGGCTGAACACTATTTACCAGCTGACACTAACTTTGATCTTCTCTAATTCAGAATCATTCACAAATATGTCTCACTGTCAAGGAACACATTTTGTCCCTGTATGCTTTTGCCAAACAGTCTGGTGGCCCACTTTGCAGGTGCTGGTTGCTCATGACATAGCAGCTATTCACTGTTTAAGTTATGTGTATGCTTGTCATCCATTGCCTTTTTTGCTGAGTGGATGGCTGAAACTTTCACGGAAAATAATAGATAGTAAACAACAGAAAATGGATTTCTATGACAAATATACAGAGGAAGATGCTTATGACTCACCTCTCCTGACATCGCAAGCTTTTCTGTAGCGATGAACACAGAACATACAATAATCTCACAGAAGGACAATGGAAACTAAAACCACACTAGAACAAATATTAAGAGCGAAGCACAACAGTGGGTAATGTGGTCTCAAAAAGGAGGGCACAGGCAGGACTTGAACGCAGAGCGCATCTGGCACAGCTGATCTAGCTCAAGCTGCTACTGGTCTCCAGACCTCTAAAGCATTGAGGGTGAACTTGAGGAAGCGACAGCACAGGACGGTCAGGGGTACAAATCCTAATTTACATCAAAATAAAATGGAGCTTGCGACTGTTACTCCAGCTCAAAAGCTAGAGCTCTGCACTCCCCCAAGTCCAGTCAGATGCTATGTATAGAAGTGAGCAGTCCCCTAACTTCGAATGCCTACGCCATTCACCGCGGGATGAGTGCCTGCCTCCAGCCAAGCTTTGGGTAAGGTTACTGGTCACAGGCCACACTAAGAGTGTGCATTAAAGCTGCTTTTAGTAGTAGGAGCCTCACAATATGAACAGTTGCTACTATCATGCTTAAGACAAAGCACCTGTTCAGCAACTTTCATTTACCCATTTTAAAAGTGTCGATAAGGGTGGCTGATAAGAATTGGCTGCGCTTCACTACTGAAGGCAACTGAGGCACTACAGAAATAAGCCGTGGTTTTCTGCTGTTTTTTTTTTTTTTGTCCAAAATGGTGGCTTCTTTGAGCGTCCTACCATTTTGTTCCAGGGTTAAGCTGCTGAAAAGACTCAATATTAGAGAAAATCCTGTCATCACAGCAGGCACTTAGCGTTCCTGAACACGTTACCACTTCAAGCTAAACACCCAGATCTGAGGAACACTTTTGAATACATACTCTTATGTCTCCAACACCAAAGCTGCACAGGAATTGAGCTGTAGAGTCAAACCCTGTAACTCTCAGATGTTTCTCCTTCAGAGCAAGTATAAATATGAGCAAATGAAACAAGCTATACCACATGGCTTGTTTGTTCAACAAAAGTAGCAAGAATAATAAAGGCGTATGTGTAGAAACTGAGTAAGAATAATACACAAGGGGATTATTATGAGGACGGTACTCTAGAATCTCATCAAATGCAGCCTGTTAGAGACTGTTATTTCTTCCCATTTTTAACTTGGTTGAACTTGCAGCAACGACCTTCAAAGCTAATAATAAAATTTTGCAAAGACCTGAAACAAATAGAAGTTGCTTTTGTCATACTCCTCTCTTACTAACTTTTCAGGAATATTTTAGGCCTAGACAATTTACCAGTTTTGAGTAATGGGTTTTATTCTGCCTGCATTCTTCGTCACCTTGTATATATACCTCCTTTCAGTCATCTAATAACTTCTGTTCTGCTCTCTGATCCTTCTGTTCTCCTTTCTTTGTATGGGCTTCAAAACCAAAAATTTATAAACAAGGTAAGAGGACACAGGGTGATGGTTTTCTGCTTCGAACACCAGGGATAAGTGTTTTGAGTGGGGGTACGGCAATGAACACATCCTCAGAAGATAAAGAACTCCGAATACAGCCTAAGTTCTCCGCTGGCACATAAGTAAACTGCTTTGCATAAATCAGATGCATTACAGAGTACAGCAGAAGATACTCTACGAAAAAATCCACTTTAAAAAGGTAGAACAAATACCACTTACGATATTCATGAAGGACTGAACTGGAGCTTTACCACTTTTATGTGAAACAATATTAAGTTATATTCCAAGTCTTGTTCTGAACAGGTATTTTTAGAACAAATTATGCTAAGAGTTTTGAGCTACCTGAAATCTTTTGGTCTCAGTAAAATCTTAGCTGAATAAAGCAACTCCTCTTCTACAAGAAATGTAATTCTTCAGCTGTAGACAGAGAAAACCATTTCCAAAAAGGTCCTTTTTATGACCTTCGCTGTCCTAGAGGATAAGGTGATTATCTGACTGTATTCTTGATCCTAGCAGCAGAAATCAGACAGCTCAGATTATGCTTTCCATTTAACCTGAATGAAGGCTTTCAGAAGCCCAAGTTCCCTCAGCAGCCAGTCCGCCTAAAACGGGGTGTTTTCTTTTGGCACATAGTCTCCTAGCAGTAGCCAGGATTGGCGAGACACACAAAGCTGTGTCAGCGGGTGGAAAAGCAGTAGCAACTACACAGAACATTAGACGTGTTGATTAGGGCACTTTTATAAATGTTGACATCCTCCTCGCATCTAGGAAGTTCAGTCCTGACACATCCGCACTACAGTCTTGCATCTGACTGCCGCTGATGTACACGTGAAAGAAGAGTAATGACAACAGCACCGGTTCCGGCTCTCAAACAGTACTCAGACACGTGCAGGCCACCCTGAGCCGCGCGCGGCTTCAGCCGCGGTGTGACAACTACATTCACCCCGCCTTAAGCCATCTGGGGCACCGCAGGCACACCCGTATCGAGGAAGCTAGACCCACTAAAAATTAAAATTCCTGAGTGGCAGGCTCTCTGGTTCGTTCGCCATACCATCCAGTGGTAGTAATGAAAATGTGAGACCTTTTATAGAAAAGGTTATTAAAAAATTACAGTACTTTAAACGTCTCCATTATTTTTCCACCCAGGAAAAAAAAATATGAGGATGTTAGCATAATACCTGATCAACCAACTTTTAATAGAATAAGACTTAAAATTAACTCTAAATATGTATAGTTTGTATTCTATTTGAAAACCTACTTTTTCCTTCTTCCAAAGAGCTTCATTTCCCTTGTTGCCAGGGCTTTTTTTTTTTTTTTTTTTCCCCCCCTCAGGCTTGTCATAATACTCAATTCTTTATAGTTCTGCATTTTTCTCGCCCAGGAGCATTCTTATGCCATCTCAGCAAGTCCTTTTCCATTATATAGTGCCTTTTTTTTCTTCTCTTTTTTTCTCTCAGGCCCTCTCTCTTCTATGCGTATATTTACTACATATGGCCATGTTTTACATTTCCTCACTATTACTTTCCTAGGCTTTCTTTAAGCCCATCTACCGCCCTCCATAATGAATACGTCCATATTGCTTTCTTCTCTCCCTCAGGCTCCTTTCCTCATCACCATGCAGTTGGCATGTCATTCCCTCTCTTTTTTTAATGTCAATCTTTTTCCTCTTCAGCCTTCTATCACCTTCCTCTGCTCCTATCACTATCAAACCGTTAAATTGTTTCTGGAGCCCATGGGCTGAGGACAGCTGGGCAGCCCCCATTCCTTTGAAGCTAGCATCCTTTCGGGAAAGGAGCTATCACTGTCCTTACCTAGCGAGAACTGACTCACATTAAAGCCCAAGAGTTGCTGTCTCACAGCTGTTTGAGACTGAGGAGATGCTACTGTGGATGCAACCTGCTCTGAGGAGATTTAAGGAATGGGGGATTACAATATTTCATTAATACTAATCCTGTACTGATCTTCAGAGTAACTGCAGTCAACACTTCCCATTCCAACTGATGTAAATTGAGTGACTACAGATTTTATTTGCTTCAAAAGCCTAACCTCAGCCCTCAGGAGTCATTGGCTATGGCAGCGTGATAGCAGTCGGATCCAGACCAGCTTCGAAACAGGTGAGGGAGCAGCAGGTATAAATTCCAGTAGGTCCCTCACTTGGCCGAGCAAAGCTGCCAGGTCAGTACACGTAACAGGTGAAGAGGAAAAATTGCACAGATAGAGCTAACTTAAATATTATTGGATCATAAGATATCCGTTAGTCCCAGAGAATTTCAAGAAGTAGAAGGTGCCATAAATAAACTGTAACTGCTAACCCC
Source organism: Podiceps cristatus (assembly GCA_000699545.1). Classification (NCBI taxonomy): domain Eukaryota; kingdom Metazoa; phylum Chordata; class Aves; order Podicipediformes; family Podicipedidae; genus Podiceps; species Podiceps cristatus. The sequence goes on from KL263743.1 coordinate 48,905, forward strand.
CAAAGGAAACACACGTTAGATAGGAAAACACATGTTAGATAGGAAATTCTCTAACGAGTATAGAAGGAGGGTTACAAGCGCTGGCCTCCCAGGCCAGGGCAGGCGCAGAGGACAGAGGCACCGTTAGGCGGGAGCTGCTGGTCTCAGCTTGGCTGGGCAGGAGAGGAA
>KL263743.1:49099-61735 GCA_000699545.1 Podiceps cristatus
GAGAGGCAGTTTTAAAAGGACAGTTCAGGAGGTGGCTCTGATCTTAACATTTGGTCCTGATGAGCTGGACTGAACTTTCTCCAGCACAGTTGGGCTTAAAGCTGTTTTTCTGGACTGAGGCTGCTGTCCTGGTCTAATTATTGTAATAACTCCACCTGCCCCTGCATTGTATAATTAACTGGGGTTTGTGGTTTTGCAGAGAAGACCGCTATTAAAACAAAATCAAGCTGGTTGGTGATAGCAGTAGTGTTTGTATTACTGTAGCACCACTAAAACCTACTCATGGCTCAGGGTTCTAGTGTCCTGAGGCTGTGCCGAAGAGGGTGAAGAAACGTAATGAAGTACACGCTCTATGTCACAAGATGGAAGCACTGCATCTTTCTGCAGCTCGGCAATACGGCTCAGCATTTTTCACATTTGGTTCTTTGTGGACACATGATTTCCTGTTGCCCACTGAATACTAGTCTGGGGACCCACCCGCAGTGCTGAAATATTACTTATCTATTCAGATAAGAAGCCACCTTCCTCAGGGCAGGACCTGCTGCAGGGAGAGGGGGTGGCTATTGCCACCTATTACTCACACGGTTCCCATCAGAGCAACACTGAAGCAGCTCACTGTCCCTTACGTACGCACCACTGCGATGCCCCGGTACAGAGAGGCAGCCTAGGTCCTGAGACCTTATTGACAAAGCACCTTGTCCAAAGGGATACTAAAAAAAAAGATCTGTGGCAATGCAGGAACTGAATTCAGGTTCTCCTGGTGGCCACAGGGCTTAGAGTCTGTTACTCCGTGAACAGCCTTTCCTTACATCACACTAGGTTTGCATGCCATGTTAAAAGCAAGGAGGCAGGTGTTTACACAGCACATCTAATTTCTTCCTTTTCAAAAAGACGAGTGTAAGGTAGTGGTATGCTACCAAAACCAATTTTGTAATTTCCCTTTCGTTCCAAATAAGCCAAGTAGTTTTAAGCTTTTGGGAATAAAAAAAATAAAAATAAAAATAAAATAAATTCAAAGGCTCTGAACACTATAGGGTTTCATAGCTTTAGAGAAGGACTGAAAACTATCAGTGTAAAGTCTTAAGGCCTTTCCATTTTCTTAATTGTATTTCATCTATGATAGTTACATCATTTTCCAAGTAGCTGCTATTTAATTGTATTTGCACTCACACGGCTTTTCCTCCGTAGTTTTTATATGGCAAGCAAAATTTTATTAACCACATTTGAGGAGAAGCTGAAACCCGAAGAGAATAACTGAAACTTCACACAGCAAGTGATCTGAGGCTGCAAGAAGGCAACCCAGCACCGCAGAAACATCACCTGGGCCCTCTGGTTCCTGCACCATGCTTTCTGCTTGGCATTACAGCAGGGGGGACCACGTGGATGCTCTGCTGGGAGACCAACAGTCACAGCTAGGCAGCCAGTCTGTCCGAGAGCACAGCAAGAAGCAGAGTTTTAAGCAGCCAGAAAAACAGTTTGAAAACCAGAAAGGGAAGAGGTGCTTTGAAAGACACTGAATACTCCATTCACAATGACGAGCCCATAACCTGAGTTTTCAATTAAATTAAAAGTATCTGTTCCTTTACATTTAGATAGAAGTGGTCTGTGAGCCAAGACTCTGCCCACATAGGAATAAGTATTAGGTGAGGGAAGATGGAAAATGAAAAGGTAGTGACTTGGCCCATTTAGGTGTTCATTTAAGGGAGTCCTTAGTAAAAAAACAAAGTTTGGTTTCAGTCTGAGTGCCTCCCAGATTTTGTTTTTTACATTTTTGCTCTCTGTACACAAGTTTTTCCATTCAACTCAAGTAATTTTTTTCCTCTTCTTTTTCAATTCTACACCCAAAGCTTTAACCTTTCATCTTTGTCCAGTTGCATCGGTCTTTGCTCTCTCACTTTGGCCCTACCCACATTCTCCCCCTCCACCATTTTTGTTCACAGTCTCTAGAAAAGAAACATCCTAAACTAAAATTTTGGTAAAGACTTAATTCTATGATTCAAGGAAATAATAGTTCTGAATGACACAGTCTGACACCTTAGAGCTAGACACGGTGAGCCCTGATCTGAATGCCAGCCCATTTATTTATCTAACAGTTCACTCCCAAAGATGTGCCTCTGATGTGATCAGCACGGTCATCTCCGCGAACGTACTGTGGTTGCATATTTACTGGGAAGCACTTGAAAAAGTTACTTGCACAATCATGCATCATCGGTTATGTGTTCAAGATAGAGTTTAAACACTGTTTATACCTTTCAGTTTATATCCTGTTATCCTTGTCTGTATACTAAGGAGATTTAAGATCTCCAGACTATCCTTTAAATCTAATAACAGAGTAGCAAAAAAATGATAAGGCTGTGAGAAAAATATTTATCAGCTACATTAACATGAATCCTCCATGCAGTAGAACATAATGAAATCACAAGAATAAAAAATACTATTAAAAATACTTTAGTACATATATCTTGCAGGTTTCTAACCCAATTATTTTTAAAATATCTGCATCTCAAAATTGAAAAGCATGATAACTTAAGCTTAATCTTACTTTTTTTGTTTTCTGCATATAAAAATCCTCCTGTGTTTTTGTAAATGAATCCCAGCGATAACAAATGCCATGAAAACAAACACAAAGTAGTTACAAGGTAAAGTAAGGAGTCCATGCTGACCCAAGCCATTTCATTATTGAGCATTGCAAAACCAAGGAAACTGTTAAAATATTTTATATACCCAACATCCAACTTCAAACAACTTGCCTTTGAAGCTGCAGACACAAAGTGCTCACAGACCATGCCTTCTCTCATCAATGTATATGACCTGTCTCCAGCTGTTTCCCTGCTTTCAGACCAAGAAGAGCAGGCTGCTCTGCAGACCATGTTCAGCTGCAGACAAGAAGTAAATAAGCTCACCTGCTCGATTAACAAGAAGGAAGGAACTTGTTAAGTACCTACCTTCTCCTCATTCTCTTGGTTCCAGTCCCTCTGCAGCCTTCAGCCTTGCAAAACTCTCCCAGCTCGTGTGACCCCGCAACAGACTCCTGAGTGATTCATTGTGGCAAACTTCCTTCTGTTCAGCTTCAGCTCATGCGGCCCCTCTGGCTGAGGTGGAAAAAAACCCCAAACAAAACAAAGGGAAAAATAAGAATTGGAGCCATGACAGCAGCAACTAAAACCCTCTTAAGAAAGAGAGGGTCTGGTCGAGGCGCACTGCTCTTTCGCCATGTCAGAGCGTTAGCGTACTGACTATTGACTTTGGCTGTAGGGCACTAGGGTGGTAATGCCAGGCGAGGCAAAAGGCACCCTGTCCTTTGATAGGATTTAAAGGTAATCTTCGGCAGAAAGAGTGAGAATGCTGATTAGCGTTTGGGGGTGTGATTGCTAATCCAGCAATGGTGCATGACTGATTTATTAACTGTTTCCCTCTCAGAAACAAATGGAAAAAGCTTCTGCCAAGAATCTGCCATTCTTTGATGGAGACCATAATGTCTGAATCCCTTTCTTAGAGCAAAGCCGTGGTAAATGCTGAGTCTGTGTGTTTCACAATGAGGGATTAATTCTGTTTTAATGCATAATCCTATATTCTCGGAGGAGAGCGTGCCGCAGAGAATTTTAAGAAGCATGCACAAATATACCTAGTGTGTTATATACATTTATGGACAAAAGAAGAAAAATTTTTGCATGCATTTTTCCCCCTATTTATTAACATCACCAGCAGCTATACTAGGTCACATGTCAGAAGTAAGCTATTAGTGCTTCCTCTACTTCTTCCTCTCCACCACCAAACCCTAATTTCCACACGTGGCACTGCCACAAAGGAGCCAAACTACAGGTTGTAGGTTACTCTTCAACAGGACTACGGAGCCTTGAACACACTGGAGCCTCTTGCACAAGAAAACATTCTCTGCTCAAAAGTCACACCATCCAACCATTCACCATACTGACCCAGCTGCATTAGCCGCTCGGAGACAAATCACTCATTTGCAGCATTCTGTAAATTCCCAACCCAAAGGCACCTATATGCATTTTGTAACGATACATCCAGGAAAACACGTGGCTGATCTACACAGTGACTCTAGTAGAAGGATTAGAGGCAGAAGTTTCCACCCTGAAGGGCCAGATATGCAATGTTTAGCTTTCATGCACCCCGGTCCTTTATCACGTGTTGCACTGACCCTTTTAAGTTGAATTCATGTCTCACTCAGAATTCTTCCCAAGTCCAAGTAACCTACTGGTATCCTAAATGAAATCTACTCCCTATTACGGCTTAAGACAACATTGCTTTTGAAATAAGAGCTATTAACATTTGCATTATGTCTTTATGCCAGGGGGACTTCTCTATTTGAGTTGTCAGTTTAATTGTTAATTACTTTATATACCAAATACCTCATAAAAACAAGTCAAGACGCAGATCTTGGTTCAAAGAATCTGCATTCAGCATTATATAACAAGTGAGAATTGTTAGCTGGCAATAAACAAAATAAATAAGAGAGACTGAAACAGAAAGAGCGAGGAGGGGAACACAGCATATGAGAAAGGCCAAAAGTTATCCAAGCCTTCAACCTGATCCATACAGCCAGAGCGCTCTGCCCGCACAAACCCCGCAAGAGCTAAACATCGCTGCCGAGCCTTCTACCACATTTTTTCCTCTTCAGCTCCCGCCTTCAAGTTTAACTGAACATATTATGAACACCAAAATGCAACCCACTGCTGTTCACACAGCAAAAAACCTCTATTCAGCAGCCTGTTCCCTGGATAATTTGAACAAAGTTGGCCTGAAAGTAGGTAGAGCTGGTCACACCCTGTCAGCTGCACAGGGTGTGCACCCAGTGTGCCACTGTAGGAGCTGCACAGAAACATCACTTACAAGCAATCAAAAAAAGGCTAAAGATTAAAATCCCCCCAAAGCTGGGTAAATTTTTTTTTTTTTAAATGAATGTCCCGGGGTGGGGGGTGGGTAAGACTTGAGTAAGAAGCTGCAAACTGTAGGCAAGAAGAAAAGCATTTGCATACTGCTGCTTTCTCAGCGAGTCCTCTCACTTGCACGGTGGGCAGGTTCACTGCTGATGCAAGAGCCCTGTCTAACTCTCTGCACCTCACTTTGCTTTGGCTTGTACTGTGTAATATTAATTGTGAAGATGAAGCACAATATAATCTCAATGACTTTTTTCAGACAGATTTGGACCTGTCCTCTGACAATTTATGAATCCTGCAAGCTGATCTGGGCATCAAAACACCTACTCAATTAATATATTGGCTAATCTTGGTTAAGTACAGACTTTAAAAGGCAGTACAGAAATGACAAAATGTCTTAAGATGGCCATGTGTCATTAAAACCTGGGATAATGGCATAACGTCAAGTTTTCCCTCCACTTCTGTCAACTGCACAAGCCTGGTTTTGCCTAAAAGGAAGGGAAAGGCCTGGAAATAAGTAGCTACAGGATAGCTTAGCAGAGGGAGGTACACATGCAGGGCACATTACAAGATGGCAACTCAGTGAGGGAGCCTGGCCTACCTCAGTCTCGGATGACAGGAGCCCCGCAGGGCAACAGGTTAAGCCAAGTGGAAAAATTTATCCTAATAGTCTGGTTTCCCACAAATTATATAGCCTCCAAGCCCCATTATAATGCCACTTTATTTTTTTCAGTACAACATTATCTGTCAAGAATTAAAGTGATTTAGTAGGTACATAAGGTAACTACTTTGTAAAAGTTCACTAAATTTTAAATTTAAGAGCTGCTTAATTTTCTTCTCCAGATAGTATCTCTTTCCTTACTTAGCTGGTACATATTCAGCACTAGACTAATTTAAAACACTGAGACCTTATCAACTGCGTGTCTCTCTAGTATCCTAAAAATACAGCACTCATCTTTCCTTTTTTCCATGTTCACAGAAAGTAAAACAGCCTTTTACTCAACTGTCTTTTACTTGAAGGCACCATACAAATTGTTCCTTCAAAGCCTTTATTGCCTTCAGAGGAGGAAAACCATAAACGTCCCTTAGCTGTAGTGCCTGATAGCTGAAAGCTCGTGCTGGCTATTGTATCTTTAGATACCAGAGTCCCCGACCACACCACCGGGAATCCCAAACACATAGACACGAAACATCAAATTAATCAACACAACTATTGTAATGGCTCCACACCAAAATACTTGAATGTGAACATTTAAATGGTATATCCCTGGACTGATGTCATATTTATTGCACATGATGGTTTTAATCTTCCTGTATCAGTCCAGTCATAGACTTGGATGTTATTTCTAGCAAAAAAGTCACGTAGAAAAAATGGCCTAGTCTATTGCAGTGAGTACTGTACCCAAGAACTGCAGCTGGCTAATTTGCAGTTTACTCTTAGGTCTGAAACCAGCTTACACTGACAGGAAGAGAAATTGAGGTGGTTATCTCCCACTGACCTGACAGTTTCTTCCTCACAAAAACCACCGCATCTTCAGGGTTCAAGTCTTCACACATAGATCTTAACAGCTCTGTAAACATCTGCTGGATGGTTCATCAATTACCTTCCCTGCCTTCTGTCACCCACAATGCTTAGGGAGAATTCCTTTGTCTCACTGAAGAGTGACTTTTTCTGAAATAAGAAATCTGTGTCTTTTCTTTGTTCCATGCCTAGAAAGAGAGCAGAGAAACATGGCCAAGGTGTTGATCCAATCAATCGCCTTCTCAGAGACTTTCTTCTCCATTTTTAGTGGATTTGTTTAATTTCCTTAGCTCCCTAAAGACTTCCAGGTTTGCCGTTGCTCAGTGCTTTGAAGCTGTGGCACAATGCAAGACAGGGCAGAGAGTCTGGGGTCACCTCACTTTGAACTGCTTCCACAACCAGCCCAGGTCAGCACCCAGGAACACGCGGGATGGCAGCCAGGTATACATCACGTCCTAGGGACAAACCCTGCACGCTTTCAAAGGGCAGCTTGGAGTCTGTTAGCTCAATTCTGTCCATATAAATGAGAAATTATTTCCATTAGAAACAATGAAGAACAACTGAACTAGAGGCTGGACTTGGTGAGATTCACACAAATCACTCGTCAGCACCTTCAGGCAGGGCCCTTTTTCCCGATTCTGTACAGCAGCGAAGCAGCTAGCTCACACCACCCCGACCTGCGACAAGGGTTTCTAGGCACCAGAGAGGAGGGAGAAACAGCAGTGCGCATAGAGGGCCCCATCTGCCAGCCAGGAAGGAGAGAGAAACTGCACGAAAGGGATCCTCGGCCTCGAAGAGGTTCTCACATTATCATTTGCAAAATGTTACAACTTTGGTCTATAATCCGTGTTCTTTTATTCCTCCTTCTCCTTCTGCATCCATGAGCAATTGTTAGCCTTTATCTTACTTTGAGTTAGAGCTGTGAGTGTAGGGAGACCAGATCTTTGTACACAGCGTGCTTTGCCCATTTGTGGCAGCACTGAAAAGGCAGCTCTCCATGACTGCGTTTTCCGTGGGAGCAGGATTCCTCTCCTGAAGCAGCAGGTATTGCCCACTAACTCTCTATCATGGAGCACTTGGAGATCCTGGACTACAAACAATTGCAGAGTATCAGTACCTACGTTTTAAAACCCGAGACACCCTCTTCTCTTATTTTAATGTAACTGGTAGAGGTTCACAGGCTCTTCAAGGATAACTCAAACCTTCTGATCAGTGATTTTTGCTTTTAAGTTACCAAAGTGTTCCCAAAAGTAAAACAAAGCACACCTGCAACCCAAGTGTGATACAAAAATTAACCACTATTTCTTTAGGACTTACAGGGTCAAATCCTACTTAACGAGGCAACCCCAGCAAATGCTAAGAATCAATGACTTCTCTGCAACAAACCAGCTAACCATCATGCTCACAGAGATGTGCCCATTCCACCTGCGGTACGGGTGCACAAACAAGCATGGGCGGGAGGATGGAAGGACGTAGCCAAAAGGAGAAAATTTTGTGAGAATCTAAGCAAAATCCAGGTAAGATTAGACAAGAACTCTCCTCGCTGTCATTTAAGAGGGGCTAAACATGTTCTTAGTTCAAATAAGAAGTTGTAAGATGTTTAATTTCCTTGCCAATTCGTAATGTTGTGACATTGAAAGCAAGAAGAGGGCTATGCAATGGAAAGGGACAATGTCTTCTCTCCTGTGACACGAGCTGTTCAAGAAAGGAAAGAAACTGAGCTCAAATCTGTGCTTTGCTGCTCGGAGCATTTGCTGACTGCAAATAGATACTGAGCGAGTGAAAAGGTTTAGGGATTTGACATCCGTTGGCAAGGAGAAAGCTCATCATCTGCATCCCTTGCAGCTGCCAACACTCAGCCAACACACTCCTACTCTGATGTCAGCGGTCTAAATGAGGGCCGTACTCTGAGAGTTTAATCCCAGGAAATCTCTGCTGAATTATTAGCCGAGGCTGACTTCCCCAACAACTGCACACTGCTCCTCGAGCACACAGGAGATCCCCTAGCTTCCGACTCAGGCGGGGAAGATTCTGTGACTATTAAACCCTGGTGCAAAGTTCAAACTCACTTTCAAAGGCAGATCCGTTTACGTGTGTTCACCACCACCATGAGCCCTTGGTGAACAGAAAAGAATTGCCCGGTCCCTCACGTGATTAGAGCTGGGCTGTCAGTAATAATTATTAACTGCAGCAAAATGCCATCTTGGCACTGAATAAACATATTCAGAATTCATGAAAATACTGCAAACAGCATTTCATCTTCTCTTCCGGTGGCTAGAAAGCTAAAGTCTGTTCAGCTTTCAGAGTCTCGTGGCTAGAAAGCTAAAGTCTGTTCAGCTTTCAGAGTCTCTTGTGGACATAATAATTTTATATATAACTGGAAGACTTGTTCATGACTCATCTGCCCGTATCACCAAGTGGATTTTTTAGTCCAATAGCCAGACGTCCATTATGCGGGCTGCTAAATGATTTACATTGATTGAGTACATACTGTGTGCAGCTCTTGCAAATTTTATATGCTAGCTGCACGGAAAATGAATGCTTGCTGATTATGCTCCAAATAGCAACGAACTCAATTACCTAAGCCACTCACTCCCAAGTAAGGAAGCCAGAAATACAGCTGTTGCTTCACTACCTTAAAGAAACATTTGCTGTTTGGATCCTAAACTGCTGTAAATGGAATGGGAGATTTACCATAGGGAAAAACAAGCCCATGAATTCAAACCACCTCTTTTAATAATTGCTGTTAATTCCTCATGCTCTAGAGCTTGTATTCCAGAGTAAGGCCTCACCCCATACCTGGGAAAGCAGTCAAGAATCCAGCTGCTTTGGGAATCTGAGTGACTTCTAAGATGGAGCCATCCAGATGAGGAGCCTGGAAAGAAAGGTAAATTTGGGGCAGAAACATAAAGACACTTCTGAATCATCTTGTGGTGAAAAACTGACCTCTATCACACACAGCCAGAATGACCTTTGGTATGAGGAAGGGGTACTAATGACTGCAGAAGAATCATTCGAAAAAAAAAAGATTTTGGCTGAAAGCATCGTGTGGAGGTCACCTAGTCCAAACGCCTTTGCCACCCAGGGCTAACTTCACATTACATATTGAGATCCTGGGCCTTGTCCACTCAAGGTTCAACATGGATTGAGATACCACATCTCTGGCTCTGGTTCCAGCGCTCTACCACTCTCATGAGGAAGAATTTTTTTCTGTGTCCTACTGGAACTCCCCGTGTTGCAACATATCACTGTTGTCCTTTATCCCTTCACTGTGCACCTCGGGGCACTTCCGAGCACAGCAGGTTTGTGCCCGGTGACAGGGCAGAACCGTCACCACAGGCGCCGCAAGCCGAGCAGTAATAGCAGTGTGCCCGCACGGACACAAGTCCAAAGGGACTCCACCACCACCAGAGGAAACAGCTGCAGCTCTACAGATTGAAAGCAGCTACGCTTTCAGCCAAGAGCCTCACTTAATAGCTCATACTGCATTTCAGGGCTCTGATGCACACGTAATCGTCTGACGTCACCATGCAACCGCGCATCCTCAACACTGCTGAGTCGGTGCTTCAGGGAAGGACTTAAAGCTAGGACAGGAATAACAGGAAAATCAGAGGAGGGTGAAGAACAAGCTTATTCTTTTAAGTTCACAAAGCACCTGTCATACAAAACACTTCTTCCTTTCATAAGCACCAAAGTTACACAGTGTATCACAGAATTAAATGAAGAAAGCAAAAATTCCCAGCGTGATTGAAATCGACCCCTCTGCTCTTGTTCACCAAGCGCATTATGAAGACCAACTGGTTAAGTGACTTTCCATTCCGATCAATAATGAAATTGCTGCCGATAGTCAGTAAGGTTTTAGCTCCTGTTCCAGACTCTGCGGTATACCCACAAGTACATCCATCACTAAAAACCATGACGGGGAAGGCACCCCTCACGCACACTGGTGCACACCTCAGGAGATTCAGCATAGATGTAATCTCTTGGGTTTAGAAAGACAATTGATACAATTAAAAAAAAAAAAACAAAAACAAACAAAAACCCCCTCTTTATTTAAATAAATTTGCATGTGAGAATCATCTGTTTTCCAAAGGTCTCAAATTCTTTTTACAAATATTAATGGATAAGGCTTAACCATATCATGGAACCTAAGATGGCTGCCCGCACTCATCCGTAGGGTTTGGGAATGGGGAAGGGTGCACAGCGCCGAAATGCACGTTTCCCAGTTAGCAAAAGGTACAGCTTCAACTGCACAGAACCAGGCAAAGCATTAAGAAATTAATTGTGAAACTGCTCTTTACAAATACGATTTGAGGATTCAATCCATATGCCTTTCTCGCTGGAAAGAAAGATAAGGTGCTCTGGAGGATGATTCCCCAGGCCAGTTTATCCACCCATTCTCTCTCCTGCCCTGCATCTTTCAGACTACTTTGTACAGTGGCTAAAAGGGAGGATATGAACAGATGGCTGCTTGCTCTGATAACTGTGTCTGCTCCTAGTCAGATTAATTGGTTACAACCCAGTTAAAGATTACAGCCGGGTAAAATGATACAGACAGTCCTTCAGTTGCTCTTCACGGTCCATGTAAGGAGACAAAAATACATTCCTAGGAATGAAAACGGAGCTTCAATACATGCTAGGGACTGTGCAAAACACATTGCTGTAGAGTACAATACTTGCCCTTCCAGACTACAGTTCTAAACAGTATACAATTCACAGGAATGTGAAGGTCAAATGGAGGTTTAGAGGTGTTCATGAGGACCAACAAACCCCAGGATATTTGACAGAATAGTATCAGTGTCATGCCCGCTTTTTGTTTATCCAGGCCTTTGGCATCAAGCTGCTGATGAGACTTCGGGGCTCCAGTAGTATCTAATTTCATACCTCTTCCGAGTACGCTGAGGAAAGATTCCCCTTCAAAAATCTGGGAACATGCCAGAAGACTGGAGCACTGTACTGATGTTCTCTGAAGAGGAGAATGGGCTGACCTCAGCATATTCAAGTATGTTCACATGTGTGATACATACATACGTATGTCTATCGTACTGAGCCCGACAAATGGTAAAAGGACTTGATCATAAGTAAATCCAGCTCAGTAACACACAGTGCTCAAGCAACCACAACACAATAAACGTAAGAATAGCAAGCACAGACCTCACAGGACGGGAGTGTATTCTAGAAAACAAAGAACTTGAAATTAATTGGGGTTTGCACAAAATTAAGATATTACAGACACATCTGAGGAAGCAAAATGAGCGAGTACAATCCCTGTGTTCGTATTGTGCTGCAGGGGAGGGGAGCAGCAGTAGAAGAGGAGCTCATTTCTCAGGTCTTTGATTAAGAACTGGGGAGGAGGCAGAAAAAGCCACAAAGACGAGGTGAGAGCTCAAGAAAATGCTTTGCGGGAGAGGCCTATGGGTCTCCAGCTGTTCAGGCTATCGAAAGGAAGGCAAAGAGATGACTTGGTTACAGTATATAAACCTTTCACAAGGATAAAATGAGTATCAGACAGCTGTTTAACATAGCAGAGAAAGACACACACACACACACAAAACCCCAGTGGTCCAAGCCAAGAAATTTAATTTGTGAAATCAGACAGAGTTGCAATCTGCCAGGTGATTCACCAGAGGAGCAAAGTACCTGGGGGAAGATTTTTCATCTTTGCTTGGTGTTTCCAAACCAAGACTGGATGTCTTCATGGAGAAGAGAAGCTTTAGTCTGACTCTTCAGATCAAGGGGAAAACAAAATTGAAACTCTGCCAAAAGCACCCATTTTCAGCCTCTGGTGCTTGCCCATAGTTTACTTCAGAGGTAGCATCATCTCTCTCACAGTGCTGAGATCCAAGTCTTTTATCAGTCACCCACACTCAGACTGATCTTCTCCCACTACCAAGTCTCAGGTTTCTTTACACATACTCCACACATATTTAAGCACACATGACCGTTTTTAATGCATGAAAGAAAAAAAAGTAATATTTTCAGGGAGATATCTGAAAACCCAGAGAAAGGCACATCACCCACATCCACATGAGGAATAGCTATAACATATCCCTAACACAGACTTTTAACTGCTCTCAGTCCTGACCTCATCTCCTCCTCTGCTACTACAAGATGCACAGCTTGTGCCAGGCCAATACACCTGTTCCACACTCCCTGTCTTTCAAATAAAATTAGTGAAGCAGATGACTTCACTTTTTTTTTTTTTTTTTT
>KL263744.1:0-15915 GCA_000699545.1 Podiceps cristatus
GACCATTCCGTGATTCTGTGATTCTGTGATTTTTCTAATTAGGTGATATTTTCCACACTAGTGTGGTGTCAGAATAACACTTTTCCCACCCTCTGAACAGAGACATCCCCCCTCCATCGCTGCATCCATGCTGTCAGTGGTGTGAACCCGGGCAGACCGCACTGTACCAGCTCTCACCTGGCACCCAGTCCTCAGCCCTGCCTCTGCTAGAGGTCCACTTGAGTCATGACACTTGAGAAATTATTTTGTTAGGACAAGATAAATCTTTCCCAGAAATCGTGGAACTGTCAGGACGTGAAAGTACCATAAATGAATAACAGCCTGATCTTATTACTTTAGAGTTTATCCTTTCCCCACCTTGAATTGTGTTGCAATCTTTCATTCTGTCCAGTCAAAATTGATTCGTAGGATAGGTGGCACAGCAACCACAGGTAAAATCATCAGAAATGCCTATGAATGATTTTTAGAAGTGACTTTTGAGAATCCATTTTATATGCTTTTGAATACATACACTTCCCAGATTTCCGTTTGGTCTCATAATGTAGCTCCTGGGTCCGTGCACTTGGCAATTACACCAGGGTGTTTAGATCTACATCAGAGCTGATGCAGAACCCCAACTTCATTTTCCCTGCTAATTTAATCTTAAAAACAAACCAAACAAACAAAAAACTCCAAACAAACAAAAAAACCCCACAAAAAACCCACTCTTTTGTCTCGTGGATACTTTTTAAAAAGTGACTATAATTGTGCTGTAACACCTGCAAGGAAGGAGTTTTACTCTGCTCTCAGTGAAATCAATGGGATTTCTGCCATTGCTGCAGATGGGTGTGGGATTGAACCTTTAGTGATTGTCTGAGTGTGAAATGAGAAAATATATTTAGCTGGGTTCATCTGAGACTATTAGATACAAATTCTCATCTAAGATAACACTTGGAGCTAATTTCCATGGCCTTCCAGCATATTGACCATAAATCATGTCATGAGTATGAAATACCCCTTCCCCCTGGATATGTCTCCTCCTTTTAAGGGGATTATAATGTAACATAGAAAAAAGTGTAATTTTTTTAAATCTCTGCCCCTCAAAAGTTTTGTATATTTAAGAAATTATTTTAACTTTAGGAAAAAAATAATTGAAGGTGATAGTTATTTTCCTTTCATTGTAATGCCATTATTTTGGTACTATTATTGTATTACAGTTTTTGATACTATTGCGCTATTCGCTAATGCAATACTGTTCTATTTATTTATTTGCTGATGGAAATTAGTTTTTCCTAGCCCTCCCTGCATAGCACATGAGAGCTCCTCTATTTTTCCTGCTTGTGACGTTTTCTGTTTCAGAGATGGGTGCAGAGGTTTTGCAGCGCGATGACGTACTGAATGAACAGGTTCATACTCTTAAAAGTCAGAGGATTATTAGATCACCTACTCTGACTCCCTACATAGTTCAAGTTGTAGAAAGTCACCTCATTGCTCCTGCTCTGAGATGTCTAAGTGGTGTGGGACTAAAGCCTGTATTCCAGGAAGATACTGATTTAAAGGCTGTGAGACCCTTTTTTCCTGATGCTTATCTCCATTCTTTGAAATGTCTGGTTTATTTTTCATTTGAATTTGTCTACCCCTTCTTTCTAGCCGTTGACTTTGGTTGTACCTTTCTCTGACGGAATAGAGAGCCCTTTACTCCCTAGTAATTTCTCTCTGTGCAGGTACTTATGTGCATTAATCCATTTATTAATTAATTAAACATAGTATAGTTCTTTAATGCAGAGAGGGAAAAGAATCACCGATTTAATTAGTGCCAGATTGTCATTGGCTTGTAAGTAGGAAAATACAGGTTATTCTGTCTCCATAAAGCCATTCATGGTCACAGTCCAACAGTGACCTCCGAAGTCCTTCCTCCCCAAGTCCCCAGCATGCAGGAAAGACCAGGGTCAGGTGCAGATGTGGGGGTCCAAAGTAGCTCCAAGGACCTTCCCCACATGAGCAACAGCAGCTGCTGATGCAGCAGAGAAGACATGCCGGGTTATCGTTCACAAAAATTAGTGCTTGTGACTCTGGCTTCCACGGTAAACTGATAGCTGCTTAATTTCTTTTTGATGTAGATAGGAAATGAATGCATATGGCTTAGCCATTTGTCATCCACCATGGCTATTCCCCCCTTCCCCAAGGACAAATTAGTCAGTTGTTTTTATGGATAGAGATGAAAGATTTTTTGGCTTGGGGGGCAGTCACCCCATTTAATGCTTCCTTTTCTGTCAAAAGCTGGAAAAACTGGTGTTGCATCTAAACACACAGCACACTTAGACAGATGTTAGCTTTCTCTACTTCACAATATATATTTGAAGGAAAAAGAAAAAAGATGAAGACCCCAATTCTGATATTTGTGAAATGTATGACAGACACTCTCAGAAACTCCCCTTTGTTTCCCCTTTGTTACCACTGATTTCAGGTTTGCACCCATCGCAAGCCCAACCGATGTGGGTTCATCAGGTCGCAGTCGATGAGGGACATTATGTAGTGCAGAAGACGACCAGTCCAGCCTGATCCATCACCTTGGTAGTGCGGTCACAGACTTACCCACCAAAGTGGCAGCACTGAAGTCTGGGCTGTTGCTTGGTGCTCTCCCATCCAGTCGTGGACTCTGTCCTGCGTACATGGAGGATGATCCTCACTTTCTCACCTACCAGTAAAACCTTGGTAATGGCACAGAAGCCACTGTAATAAATCAGAGAGAGTTGTGCTTTTGGAAAACGGGGCATCACAGGTGAGGGGTTGGCTTTAGGTGACACAGGAAAGCGGTGGGAGAGTTGTGAGGCTCCTCTGAACTCCATCTACAAGTCTGAACAAGACTTGTACAAGATGTTGCATCATGTTTGCTCTAGCGAGTTGCCACTTAACTCACTTGTGTATTAACAATTCCTCGTTAATGTGAAGTGTGGGGTAATTAAGACCTGGATTCCCTCCTTAGCTCTGCCATAAGGCTCTTGTGTGATCTGGAAACATCTCTCGGGGATGCTTCTCCTGTGCAGAGGCCAGGATTTTGTCTCAGACAGATGACTTCACACCAGCAGAACAGGGCTGATAGCCATGCACGGACAGAAACCCTGACTCAGCCCCCAAGAAGATATTGCAGCTCCTTAAGAGGATGGAACTATCTGAAGCACAGAAAGAAAATAGACTTTTGTTGTTTTCTTTTGCCTTCTGTCTTAGGGTAGACTGAACAGATTTTCCAACTTCAGATCCACAAATATAGCATTTTTCTGGGGGTTGTTTTCATTTTGTTTCTTGTAAATGAAAGCTGAGAGACTCTTGTAATTACAAGACCTGGAAGTTCAGCTAAAATACCAAGCATTGGGAAAGCAATGATAAATCCTTGACAGGACCCGTACCTGACTTCAGTGGAGTGAAGTATAGGGTGGCACTTGTGTGCTTGGCTCCTCGCAATGAAATTCTGTGTCTGAAAGCACAACTTTATGACTGTCAGCAGCAGCAGTAATGATCCCCTTCTTCCTCGCAGTGGTCTTGTGTGAGTTATTTCATTACTGCCTGTAATGTGCTTTGAGACCTTGGACTGAAGAGCAGGGTGATTATTATGGTAGTTTAATAATGTTGTTTAGAAGGATGTAATATGCTGCAGCAGTGGGTTTCACAGAAACGCAATCTGCATTCGGTGCAAATGCTCTCCATCACCAAAGGCAACTCCCAGAGTCAATGTCACACTTGGCATTGCTGCTGCTCTGTCTTCAGCAATTCCTGAGGACCTCAAGGTGCAGCGTGGCAACCTCCCAGCCCCTGGCTCTGCTGCGGGTCACAGCTTCAACACCGGTTTTCTCGCACCCGTCCACCATTTTCACTGAGATCTCTGCCTGTGTTTAGGGCTCCCTGGTACAGGGCAAGGTGTTTTGCCTCAGGATACCATGCCCATCCTTCTCCTCTGGTTTCTGTCAGTACCTGGTTTTGTATTGCTCCATGCCAAGAGGCTGCCATGATGCTATCTGGGTTGTCCCTGTGGTGGACTCCAGTCATTTACAGATTTTTGTGATTGCTTTCAAGGATTTCACTGTGATTTTACTCTTAGGTGATGATCACCTATTACAGCCCAGTCTGCTGTCTATCTGAGAAGAAAGCAATACCTGCTGCCATTGGTTTCAAGGCCAGAAGGAGCTGTTGTGGTTTGAGCCAACCAGTAAGGGAAAATGCAGTTTCCTATTTTTGGGGGAGAGTGTGGGGTTTTCCGTGCCTCCTCAGGGCCCAGACCCGCGGGACTGATGCCCTGGTACTGGCGGCTGCACGGCTCCCTCCGAGGCAGCCCCTGCTCTCCACAGGGGAGCTGGGTCTGGGGGCCCTGCCGGCTCCCAGGGCTCTCCGTGTCCATGCCCCTGTCAGCCTGCCCAGGGACCTGAGAGGTACCCCTTCACGGAGAGTTTTGCAGATGTTGCAGTATTGCTCAGTATCTGGAAAAGAGAACATTTCAAAATATACTGCAAGTGGAATGACCTTTTTCCATCCAGTTCTAAGACCTTTTATATATCTTGCAACTTTCAAGGCTATTGTGAACTTTTTTAACAAAGGCGGTTGTAACATTATAAGCCAATAGTATTTGCTGCTTAAATTGGTGCCTGAAATACTCTTGTGTCTGTACTGTAGTGTATATTAACTGTGTATATTATGCTCTGTTATATTCAGATTTTTACATGATACTAGATGCCACAGCATCTAAATACCTTTCAAAAATGCAATAACCATCTCCAGGCTTGTTCTGTATAATAAATAATATGAATACACTGTTCACTAGCCAAGCTGGATTAGAGTTTATATAACCCAGTAGGCTACAAAAGCCTTCAGCATCCCTCTGTAATGAAAGCACAGAAAGAAACCTCTGCAGAGGGCAGTTCCTTCCATTCCGGTTTTAGTTGGAAGGGGTGAATGGCTCTTCAGAGGTCCCAGAGAAAGAGCTTAGGTGCCTTAACATGGCAGGTATGGAGGCATGGTGGGATATGTGGTTCCAGACCAGGAGAAGACCAGAAAAGAGAGAGATGCTTTGGGGTGGGAATTGCTATGACTTTGTCTCTTTTGTCCTCCTCCCATCCCCCATCTCTCACCATTACTAGGCATCATGGGACAAGCAGCGTGAGAAGTCCCTTTACTATCCTTTCCTTTTCCTTTCTAGCCCCAGCTTAGCAACACTTTCAGTAAAGAGAGAGGAAAGAGAGGTGTGAAATGATATATATATATTTTGGCAACCAGCTCCTTTTCATCTTTCGCTTGCCCTGGGTCTGGAACAATTAGTTGTGGCCCACATTCAGGGCATCTGAGGGCTGTCATAGTATAAACGATGAAAATAGCAAAGCTGCTCTCTTCCACCAAAGAAGTCATGTAGATTTTTTCCCTTACTCAGTCACAGAAAATGAGAAATGACAAGAAGCTTTCAGATTTGGCTTTTCAGATTGATTCCTGACCATACGTGTCATGCAAGACACATAAATGAAGCTTAATGATAAATTCCAAAGGGAAAAGAAGAATTAGGAGGATTCTGTCTGAAAGTATGTCTTTGCCAGCCAGCTACATGCTAGAATATTGTTTCTGACTGATTATCATCTAGTAACAATTAAACATCTTTAACCTTTTCAGCCTCTTGTGATTTGGTGCATTAATGAAAAATGTAAAATGGAGAGTGCATCATTCTGAAGAGGTTACACAGGAAAAAGATGTTGAGTGAGACTTATCAAGGTTTAATTTACATAGCAAATCTGGATATTACTTAAATTGCCTTTCAGAAGACAGTGTCCAGAGAAAGGATATTCTTCTGAGGCTACTTAATGATTAGATTTCAAAGCTGAGAGGAATTCGGTGCCAGGCATTGGTGGGTTTTTTCGTTGCTTTTTTCCCTTTTGCTGTGTGTTAGAAGAATCCTAATATAATTTTAAAAGTACCATTTTAATCACCAATTCTTATTTTTATCATAATATCTCTAAGATATGTCATTGTATCTTGTACGGGTGAATAGGCAATTTCATATTTGTAGGGACATCAGAAAATTAGACTTGAATTTCACCATTCTGGCATGGTTTTCCTTGTTCTCAGTTAAAAAAAAACCCAAAAACCAAAAACCAAAAAACCCCAAACCTGTTGCCACGTGGGCTGAAAAGTAATCTGCAGTGACTAATCGACTGCAAACATACAGCACTCGGGTATTGAAGCAGATAAAATTGCCAGTCATTTTTTAAATCGGGGTCTCAATATTTTTTCTCCACAGTTGCTCTGGGCTCTAGCAAATGCTCACTATTCAAAAGTCATTAAGCAGGAACACTTTGTAGCTATCGCGAAGAGCAGATTGATCAGTTTGAGCTTTTTCTTTAAAGATGAACAAAAAGGGCTATACATTTTGTGTATTACAATGATCTCCTGAAATGGGGCTGTGCTATTTTCCTGAGTCTGCAAGTGTTCAGTCTGTTCTGCCTCTGCTGCAGCTGTCGGTGTATAAATAGGCTGTGTGGGCTTCTCCGGGAGTCTGTGCTGCGAAGGCTCTGGTAGATCACGTTGCCTTCAGCCATCTGCGGTTCGGGGTGTTTCCCAGGGGAAACACAGGAGGCAGGGAGGGCGCGCGGGAGAGGGGGAGGGCGTGGGAGCAGAGGGGGGGCGGGGCGGCCGCGCGCAGCCGCCAAGAGGAGAAAGGGGTGAGGAGGTGGATGGCCTCTGCACAAGCAGCAGCCAGAGGTTTGGACAAGAAAGTGTAAAACCCGTTGGCTTTTGCAATAGGTGATGCTCAGCTGCGTGCCCTGACGTCTCCACAGCAGGGACTTGTCTAACAAGGGAGAATCTCTGTGTCAGCTCAAGGGAGCAGCATATGTACAACCTCGGGACAGTCCTGCCTGGCACTTGGCTTGCATCTTAGCCTTGGCCTTGTCACAGTGGTTGTCTGAAAACTAAACAAATACTTCATCTTATATTTACTGTCTTAACTTCTGGACTACAGCCATGTGACTCCATTAACATAGCTTCTGCCATTCTCATATGATGTACGTGTCAAAGTTTTAAATCATACGCTGCTAAAACTCAGCCAGCCGGTCAGCACTTAAGTGCCGATACGGGGAGCGTTGCAGAGCCTGACTAAATACGTTGTGTAGGTGTAGGCATAAGGTATGGGCTGAAATCCAAACACTGCACAAACTACTGTTGTTCAGGCTCCTGGAACCAGAACTTAACATTTTCAGAGATATCACACAGCAAATGCCTCAGCTTTGGCTGTGTGCGTAGGCATGGGGAGAAGGCGGCCAGGGGATGGGTGATGGGTGGGGAGGCTTGGTGGTGGGGAAGGTGTGTGATGGGAGAAGAGGAGAAGCTTTTTTAATGTTCCAAACCATATCCAAGCAGCATGATAGCACTCACTTCCAGTGTCCCAGCACTGTGAACTTGTAGCAGACACAATGCAAGAGAAGCAGATCTGCCCTGGGCTTGGTTCACCTCCACCGCAGTGCAGAAAGAAGTTGGTGATGGAGAATAGCCTGGATAAAGGAGATGGGGAACCTCTGCTGACATTCCTCACGTCATGAGGTCTGGGGGGCTGTATTCAGAAGTCATTGAAAAGGAGAAGACAGATTATCTGCCCGCCCTGGGTGTTTTGTTGCTTACCTTTGTTTATAAATCTCATTCTGGTTAAAGCAACCTCATAGGTTCTGAATTCTCCGGGTTGGCAGGACTGATAACAATGAAGTAGTGTCCTTTATGGTTTTCTCCTGCTCTCCCTTGGCATGCCAAGAACAACTCTCTCATGCTATTAAAACCTACAATGACTGTCTAGGACCAGAGTCGCTTCATCGTAATTCTGTTGATCAAAATTACTTCTGGGCTTGTAAAGAACAAAGACCGCAGTTTCAGAGCACCCTGGGTGGCTTTCCTCAGCTCCACAGTAACCTGTTAGGAGGTGGATTAATGATGAACGGTACAGCTTTGCATAGCACTTCTGAACAAGATATGAAGAGACAGTAAAACACAGGAAAGGGAACTCTGTGAGTCATTGGTCATTTTTTATGCTGTCAAGTACCTTCGTACAAATCATGTACAGTTCGAGCTTTCTTCTCAACAGCCCCTAGATATAATTGGTGAAGATGACTCTCAAGTCAAGTTTGACAAAAGGGCAAACTTCTCATTTTCCCAGTATTGACATTGACCAAAACATCCTGAAGTCCTTGCGGAGGAGCAGAGCCTGATTAATGTCTCGGCGACAAGGTGAAGGAGGGTTAGCGGAGGCTGCGGCTGCTTCTCAGTCTGTCATTGTGGCATCTTGTCATGCACTCACATGCCACGAATTGCTCGCCAGCGTGTTTTTGCTCCACATTAAGTATGTGTTTGAGGTTTTTCTCTGTTAGGACATCTGGAAATGAAGATCTGCTCACTTAGTTATGCTAGCAGACATAAAAGGTAGGTAGTCTGTGTTCTTCATTGCAAAAGAGGCCATGTGTGTGGACTGAAACCATTTCCCCTCATTTATTCTTCATAGTAGAAGGGGAAGTGCATCTGTGGGAACTTTTAATCAAAAATAATTTCTTTCTGGACAGTATTTTATCACCTAATATATAGATTAGTGTTCTACAACAAACTGCATTTTCTCTCTGAGTGAGAGAAAATGAGACGGTCATTAAAAGGCATTGATTTTGTGAAAAGTCAGTGATGTCACAGCATATCTATTAGTTGTTGTATTTTCTGCCTTTTTTCAATGTACGTTTTGCTCTGGGGCCATCTGGCTTCTGAGAGCAAACTTTCTGTAGGTCATTTCTTTTACAGAGCCAACCAAATCTGTGGCACTTCAGTTCCAAAATGCTACAGGATCACTAGAGCTGCAGATACAGATATAGATGAGATTCACTGCATAAACTGTAGCCTGCATGGAAGGCGTGGCATATATTAAACCATTTCATTTAATCTTATCAGAAAAAATGACTAGATTTTTGCAAGCATATGATGAAAGGTAAGGATCATTTTACATTAAAGTTAACCTGGTAGTCTGGTGCTGAAAGGTCACTGAGGAAGAAGTTTTAGCACTTGTGGTGTATTTTGTGAGAAACAGCTTTGTAAAATTCATTGTTCAGCAAGACCTGAGAATAGTGTTGAATTATTTTTATATGGAGAAAGAGACACTGTACTCTGAATTCATTGCCATACACATCGAAAAGCCATATGCACACCTTTTCTTATTTGTGGTTATTTTAATCCATCTTCTTGTGTTTATCTAGGTTCTCTGTTTTTATTTTTATTAACTGCTACAAGGCAGCAACTGAAAGACACACCTTACACTGTAGTTGTTGAACTGTTCAAGGAGAGGCACAAGCTCTTCAATATAAAAGGAATGTCTAAATCTAAGAGATAGTTTGCCTGAGGCTGTCAAAAAATATTCCCTGGGTGCCAGCACATAGAAAGTACCAACTACTCCTGGTAAGAAATGCACATTTGTATGGAGTACAAATGTGCTTTATTCTCAACTCAAGTTTGCATGAGGATAAAGGAGAGAAGGATCCAACAAAAACAGTCGTGTGAATAAACTGGAGTCTGTTGCTGTAGATAAGTTTTTGGAAAGGAGTGCAGTGTGCTTGGTGTGAGAAGCTGGGTTGCAGGGGTGATGTTTCTAGTGCAGGCAGCACTGTGAGGAAAGTAGGGCATTTTGAGCACATGAAAGAGAGGTGTGCTGAGCTTTGTTAGGGATTCTAGTCACTTCTTCAGTACAAGACAAGATAGACGATATATTTTGCATGTTAAGTCCCTTTTGTCATTCCCAATGTGTTGCAGTTGTAGGTTAAACATCTTTATTTTTTCTTCAAATAAAGGTGGGTATCTGTGCAAGACAGTGGCATCTCTGAGACTGTATTGTAACAAGAAAGCTAAATGGTGGAATTATTTTAGATTTGCTTTGGGTTCTGATTTAAGGAAGATCTTTTTACCTGCAGCATCTTTTTCTGTTCTAGTGTTATTGGACTATTTTGGATTTTTGGATGATTTGCTAATGCATTTTCTCTCAAAGCTAGTCTCAACCAGAAGTGTTCATAGCTTTTCCCACTGTGGTACATGGTACCTGTTCTACAAGTCTCAGTATCCAGTATCACTTTTCTTTCTTTCTTTTTTTTTTTTTTTTTTTTTTCCTTTAATAAGACTACTCTTCCCAACCCAGAATTCAGTTCTGCACAACCTAGAGTGTTTGGCAGCACTCTTCAGAAACATCTCAAAAGGTGCTTCCAGGAATTTCACACTGGTAAACCCAACACCAGAGTCAGCACAGCTTTTGTAAATGGTATCAGTGTCACCAAACATACTGGACTTCTACAAATTAATGGAATAAATGCAGTTGATAGAGTATATTGGTTTTTTGGAAGGCTTCCTACAAGGCCTTTCTCTGAATTCTGTTTGAAACCCAAGGTTTTGAAGTGTTCTCTGTCCAATATTTTTGTCCACATAAAGGGTTTCTGCAACATAATAATTTCAGGGTAAATTTACTCCTTAATTATTTAGAGAAAGAATTCCAGTAGGATTTTTGAATTCTTTTTCATCAACCTCTTTCACTTTTTTTTTTTTTTCGTTCACTTATTCTGGGACGTCTGCAATCTGGTTCTCAGAGGCAGCCACCGCCATCTGTAGCGCCATGTCCACCCTGCAACAGAGCAGCAACTGGTACATCCATTGATAGTAAAACAGTACTTTAAAAAGGAAATTTCTTCCTTACCTCAACCCTTCTATCTTGCCCATTAGGAACAAGAAAGGGGAAAGTATGGTTGAGCTCTCAGAATTTTTAAGAATGAGTATGGGAAACAATCACTGTTGTCTTTACAGTGCCTTCACTATTATATTGATCAACTGCACATTTGGGATGGGCGGAAGGAAGATCTTCTTTGAATTAGTTCTTACCCATCTGCTGGAAGACGAGACCTCAGGGTCTCACTTTTTACTTTGATTTCATACCAAGAGAGGATTTCTTCCAAGGCCCTTTGGATTTGAATACACAATTTCCCACCCAAGCAAAGGTCTGTGGAATAATCTTACTTACTGGAATACTGTTTCTTACCATCACTTTCTTCAGTACTGTCCCAATTTGTGGCTGAAGTTGAACACACAAGAAGAAACAAGAACCAGCTGAAGAAATTAATGCAGTTCCCCACTGACTGTTTTAAAAATCAATACATCGAACAAAATCTCCCTTCTGTGGGAAAGTATTTGCATATTCCAATCTAAGAGTTTTAAGTCTCTTTATTTGCGTTTCTCCTTTTGAGGACATAAATTTGATTTGATTATGGCAAAAGGAGAATGTCCAATAAATGCAGGTTGAAAATAGCACGGTGCCTGAAAACTGAATTCTTCACTGACTGCAGATTGGTGTAACTCTCTCAGTTGATTCAGGTAGGATTATATGGCTTAAAAGTCAGCATAGAATTGGTCCCTTGCGTTGTTAATGACTGAATAGCAAAAGTGGAAAAAAAAAAGATGCTGTGATATATACATACACATATGTATACATTAACATACTCATTTCTTTGTGAGGTAAAAAGAAAAATTGAAAAGCTCTTGAGAAAAAAATGGTAATAAACTATGCTTTGGCAGATTTCTATCTGGTATAGTTCTGTAATTTATGTTTTGAGTATATGGATATATAATTCTGGATGTGTGCAAAGAAAACCTCAATATTGTCAGTACTTTACATTGAAAATGCAATTTTCAGTTCCATTAATAAAGCAGAGTATTCTATAGAAAGTGAAGATGGAAGAGAACATTGATAAGTATAGTCAATAACTGAAGATAAATGTAACTTAAATGTTTTACCTTTATTAAAAATCAGACCCGACATCCTGAGAGTGACTTTTAAGCTGTCATGTAGTTGTAGAATTGTAGAATGGTGTGAGTTGGAAGGGACCTTAAAGATCATCTAGTCCAATGCCCCTGCCATGGGCAGGGGTGCCTTCCACTTAATCAGGTTGTTCAAAGCCCCATCCATCATTGTCATCATCATCAGAACCTATCCCTTCCATTTTATCTAGCTCTGACCACATTTTGATATTAAAAGAAGCTGGTAATGATGTTAAGATCCTAAAAGCAGAGGTAATGTTCCAACAAGCTGACGTTTCCCTTGTGTTTTATGGTCTACAGCTCACCCAGAGATTTAGATCCAACACAATTTAAAAAGTCGACTAGTCCCACTCCAGAACGACAGGCAGCAATTACCACTGTCTTTCAGAATGACTACAATTATAATATTATAGTATTATAATTAGTAGTATTATTAGATGTGTTGCTGGGCATAATGTGTTACATTTTCCAAAGAGCCCTTACGCACCATGGGATCATGTTTGAAAACCCCACAGGCTGCTGTTTGTGCCTTCTGACTGCATTGCTTCCGCACACACTTCATTCATAGGTTAGTAGGCAGAGAGCTATGTGAAATCTTCATTTTGAGGTGACGCTCTGCAATTGCGCTTTATTTTATTTGTTGTCTTTTACAACACAGATCCAAAATTGGAGCAGAATCTGTTGTTCATGAAACCAGCTCATTAAATCCTGTTATTATGTTGTTGTTTTCCTCATGTCAGTCATTTTCTCTGCAGCAGCTTAGGATAAGGCATAGTTTGTGTCTTCTCTTACTAATGGCTGGAGAGCTGTTTTGAATCCTCGCCCATTGCATAATCTGGTAAAAACCTTATGTATCCACAGAAAAAACACTTGAAATTCCCAATGTAAAGATAATGTGTGAAAGATAATTGGCATTTTTTTTTCATAGTAAAGTAGTTAAGTCTTTTGGTAGTAGTAATTATGTCACATTTGTTCAGTAGCGCACATCAAGCAAGACTGCAGAACCTTTGTGCCCCTTCACATGTTTCACTGCTTGTATTTGCTGAGGGCTCAGAGCAGGGGTATAAAATACTAAGTACATTGAACTCAAGTAGTGAATATTCAAACTGAAGTATAGTGTATCATTAAGTAAAATTAACGACATTTGCATTTTAAATGGCTACAGTTCTGTGTCGAAGCCGTTTGGCTGTGAGGAGGTTGCTCAGTGCCTCAGCTCAGCCCCTTGCCGCGCAGCGGAGGGGGCTGGGAGGGTCCCTTGGGCTGCCCCTTGCCTGTAAGGGACCAAGCCAGGCTTGCCCTGTATCGATGATGTGCTTGTTCCTGGCTCCTGCTGTCTCTGAACTAAGATACACTGAGTGCAAGCAAGAATAAATTTGTGCAAATATACCTTATACACAATGTCACTCTGACGTTCGGCATGATCCCGATCTATTTGTAATCTCTGAAATTGATATATTGATATTCAATACTGTATGGATTCAGCCAGCTTCTTGTAAGATGAGTAATAAATTTCTGTGATGTTCTCTAACATCCCTAATTTACAAAGGCCTGAAAACCAATATCCTTGTCTATGCCTTATGTAGAAGCACAATCACAAAAGGGCAGGGATTTCTGGGATAATGAATCTGTTTGTATGCTGATCTCACTGTCTCCTAAAGCAATCCAGTAATGTTTGTATGGCAGCAAACCTTTCAAAAGCCTGATTTTTGCATAAATTTGTTAGGAAACCCAATGAGTTCATCCATCCCAAATCCACCGAGACTTGTGGTGTGCCTCTTGCTCTGGCAGTGGGATCACTGCCAAGGTCTGCTCCCTTCCCCGAGCCCCTCACGTGGCAGGCGGACTCACATTCCCGAGCACTGGCCCTGGGAGAAAGCTACAAATTCTTCCATTTTCCTGCTATAATTGGCCAACAGACCTCTTCCTTATACAAAAAAGCAAGAAATTGGAATTTTTGTGATGATGTCAGACAAGATAGAAGAGGCATAGTCTGAAATCCACAAAATCTGCAATTTTCAGAGGGACAGTGACTAGAAACCAGCAATTCAATTCTCTGACTAACATTTCATTAATTTAATAAATCAGTTAGTTTTTATTGTATTTTTCCTATACTTATTCTGTCATTTCATAGTAAGAAACACATGATTTTAAAATATTGTTTATGGACTTTGTAATTGAATTCTAGTTTGCCTTCCAATTCAATTTCATACAGGAATAAAATATAAAATGAAGTAATAAAAGTAATCTAGCAAATACAAAATTCACAAATCTAGCATAGCAAAGCATAGAACTGCTTTAAAGTGTGTGCAGATGTAATGCACGGTTCTGGTTAGAAAAAGGTTTCCAATTTAATGTATAGTTACAGTTTAGTTACAATTCAGTGTGTTTTAATGATTACCAACCACTGGACTGAAACTTACTTTAAGGAAATAACTAAAAAGTACAGCTGCAAAACAAGATTAGAATTGATTATTTAAATGAATGTTTCCTGCTTGCTGATTTAAATCATGATTAAAATGGTGATTTAAGTCACTTCTATTTATATCATTTTGCACAGTTTGGAGACTGGCAATCCAAGTCCAGAGACGTTATTTCCTCTCCCAGAATGACAGAACTGCCTCTAGTAAACCACAATTAAATTTCGGAGTTCTCTTGCTTTCATTAGTTACTTGAAGATTTTTTTTCTCCCTCTGCTTAAACAAAGTACATTTGTATCACAAGTTATCTAATTACTGTTTCCTTTGGCCTCTTTATTCAACCTACATATTGATTTTTTTTTGTCTGAAATGTCTTGTTTTACTTGTCCTTCCTCACTGCAATGATGCCTTCCTTGACAACTCTTCCCAGCACTGTGTAGGAGGACAGTATTGACAGATGTAAATACTACAGCTACTGTGGCTAATGAATTACTCTCATCAGCAGAGCATGGTGATGGTCATTGAATGCTCTTCACTCATTCCAATGCAAAAATCACCATGAGGGTAGTTTCAAGTTTGCATGCTTTCCTCTGCAAGCAGAGTAGGAGCATGCACACAGTTGTCCAGGGATGAATCTGTAAACTGCAGTAATTTGTTTGATGCCCCCACCTTGCAATTGTCTGTCTGTCTGATGGTTTAGCATGACTTAGTATGGTATGGTCTGACTTCATATGATAAAGGTTTTGTGTTACCTTTCCAGTTTCATTTAGGAGAATATCCTTATGCAGCTGGAGAGTTCTTGTAGTCATTGCAAAGAGAAGACATGAGAGGTTTCACTGTAACCTAGAGGTTAATCTCAATCAAACCATTACTTAAAGCCTCTGATACTGTCTCTCACAATATCCTCCTGAACAAAATGTCCAGCATACAGCTGGGTAAACACATAATGCAATGGGTGAGCAATTGGCTGGTGGGTTGGGCTCAAAGGGTCATAGTAAATGGGGTTACATTGGGCTGGCAACCAGTCACTAGCAGGATTCTGCAGGGATCCATCTTAGGGCCAGTACTCTTTAATGTCTTCATAAATGACCTGGATTCAGGACTTGAAGGTCTACTAAATTTGTGGATGGTATGAAATTGGGGGGAGTGGTTGATATTCTCGAGGGCAGAGAAATCCTGCAGAAGGATCTAGATAGAGAGCTGGGCAATCACCAACCACAAGAAATTTAACAAGGGCCAGTGCTGGGTTTTGCACCTGGGACACAGCAACCCTGGATGTACGTACAGACTGGGGACCGAGAGGCTGGAGAGCAGCCCTGTGGAATGGAATCTTGCAGTTCTGGTTGATGGCAAGTTGAACATGAGCCAACGGTGTGCCCTGGCACCCATGAGGGCCAGCCATGCTCTAGGGTGCATAAAGCACTGCATTGATAGTCGGTTGAGGGAGGTGATTGTCCTACTCTACTCCACGCTGGTGCAGCCCCACCTTGAGCACTGTGTGCAATTTTGGGTGCCGCAGTATAAAAAGGATATAAAGCTACTGGAGAATGTCCAGAGGAGGGCCACAAATTTGGGGAAGGGTTTAGAGGGGCAGCTCTATGGGGAGCGGCTAAAGTCACTCAGTCTGTTCAGCCTGGAGGAGACTGAGGGGAGACCTCATCACGGTCTACAGCTT
>KL263744.1:16152-41447 GCA_000699545.1 Podiceps cristatus
TGATCTCTTCTCTCTGAGGACGAATGACAGGACCAGGGAGAATGGCAGGAAGATGTGCCAGGGAAGTTTAGATTGGATATTAGGAAGAGGTTCTTCACCCAGAGGGTGGTGGGGCACTGGGACAGGCTCCCTAGGGAAGCGGTCACAGCACCGAGCCTGACAATAGTCAAGAAGCATTTGGACAAGGCCCTCAGACACATGGTGTGAGTCTTGGGGTTCCTGTGCAGGGACAGGAGTTGGATTCTATGATCCTTGTGGGTCCCTTTAAACTCAGGACATTCTATGATTCTATGAAAATACAAGATATCATAATGAAATCTTCAGGTTTTTGAATATCAGTTGCCTAGAACCTGAAAGAATGAATATGAAAAGCTCTTTGACTGACTTTAAAGAGTTGGAAACAGCACAGATTTTGTTCAAACATCCAAGGTTATCTTTTTCCTTTTTGGAACATAGATAATTCTTCTGATAAGTAAATTTGATGGTGTGTAATGCACAGAGGAAATTAAAATGTGCTGTCCTCTCTTCTTTGTACCTCTGTTTCAAACTTATCAAACAGCAAAAATGGCACTCGTGGGGTTAAGGTCATTCAGAAGGTTCTCATCTCATCATATGCTGTAATTATGTGGGGCAATTCTGTAGGATGGACAGAGTTTGGTCCTGAAAAAAGTCTTTTAGTGGGATCCAGCCCTACTGAGTAGTAAGTTTCCTAAAGAAAAGGGCATTTTTTTTAAAGGGGGAGGGAAAAAACAAAAAGAAAAAAAAGAAGAAAAAAAAAAAAAAAGACTTGAAGCTTAAAGAACCAATATTATGCTGTCAGTGTTCCTAAATTAACCAGGCGACTGACCTACACTTTAAAGGATTTTTACATTAGTGTCAGAAGGGATTGAGTCATTCTCCTTCGACTAAACAACTCATGTATCCTCTCATACATCCTTAATAAAGAGAATCCACACTGGGGCCATTCATGTTTCCATCAGACTCTGCATCAGAACAATTTGTCATGCAAGGAGGCTTAAGTAAAGGAAATCAATCTCACAGAAGCTAATGAGAGTGCAAAACTCCCACGCACCTTCTCCAAAACAGGTTTCCTGATAGCACTGGGGCACTGGAGTCGATGGTTCACTGTCCCGTGAATCACAGATCTGGCTATACTGAAGGAAGAGTGCCTTGGCAAAGGAGGAGAGCTTTTACTGTCATCTGCCTACGCAGCTACGAGCAAGATTTGTTGAACCTTCATACTACATAGCACTTTTGCTTAAAAAAAAAAAAAAAAAAAAAAAAAAAAGTTTTAAAAATAGGTTAAATCATTTATTTTCTCAAAAATGTTATCAGGCAACTATTGTATCTGAGGTTTCTGTGTGTGCTTCTTAGGAAATCTCATGTTGTGGTGAAGTGATGGATTAGGTGAGGCATTTGGTTCAGTCTCAGAAGAACCATCAGGTTCAAGAGTAAGTGGTACAGTCAAGGGCCGTTTAACTGCCCAGCTCATTCCACAAAGACAAAGGTCAAGATTTGGGAGAGTACCCAAAATCGTAGACAAGGTGAGTCAGTAGAGGGGAGAAGATTCTCAGATACGACCTCCACAATGAAATTAGAGCTACAAAAGCCAGCAGCTTCATCCAAGCTAATTCAGAATTAACACACCATCACATAGATCATATCTGGTATATGGTCTTGGTATATTTAAATTAAGAAGTTGACTTATCTTTCAGTTACATTAGAAACTGGAAGAGCATATGCCATTCTGCTGTTTACTTGGCTTTCTTCTTTCTTTTTTTCTTTTTGGTAAATTTAAAAAGAAAAAGAAAAACACAAACCACATAGCTTGTGTCCTTATATCTGTTATTTATTACAGCTGAAGGTGATTTTGCTTACAGCATAAGCACAAGTAGGATGGATAGAGACACATCTCCATGATACCTTGGGACCTACTGGAACAATGTGCCTTCCCAGGTCTATTTTCCAGTGGAGATACCTATGGGCAATTTGATCAGAAGTGCTAACCAGCATTTCTGGAGACGCACTGAGCCAGTGTTTCCTGTTTAGTGTGACTATGGACTCATTTTTTATAGAAAAGTGCTTATTTCCTTTAACTCATGGCTGTAGTTATTAACATCAAGACAGCTCTTTAGATTGACCTTTTCCTAATGAACTTGATAATAAAAACCCTTCTGACTTCCAGGGAAGTTGCTTTGGATGCGAAGTTGCATTATTAGGAACATGTTTACTGTCTGAAGCTACAGAATTTGGGGGAGAGGTGATTCCTTGTCTCTCCTCTTTGGTGGAGAATGAAATCTCAAACTACGTCTTCAAGGCAGTTTCTAGGTATTTTCTGCTGTAGTGGAATTCATCAGACTGGTATTTAGAACTTTATCTTTTTTAATTTGGGAAAAAAAAAAAAACAAGCCAAAACAACCAAAAAGAGAGTAACGTACTGTCCCACAATTTTGTTTTAACTAAGTGACTTTTAGCTGAGTCTGAACCTCAGTCTCTTGCTTTTCCAGCTCTATTAAATACCAACAGCCCTCCTTACGTTGGGAGAGTTGGTAGAGTTGGCAGAGTATGGGTTAAAAGGCATGGCTTACTCTTAGGTTCTTCAAGGTTTTTCCTGTGTTTCCAGCAGGGGTGATAGTAATAGAGCTTCCCAGAGCTGTGTTCAGAAATTCTGGTGATGAGAATTAGAATTTTATTTTTTTTTATTTTTTTTTTTTTTTAAATATATTCAGTGTTGCAATCACTGTTACACTTGGTAAGATAAAAATTTTAAGTGATACCAGGTTTTATGCTTTGGGGGGAAAGGAAAATAATTCTATGCTTTTGATGAAGATAAAAAGACTATTTTTCTCCATGGAGACTAGCCTTCCACAGACAGGTATTTTACACCTCCATAGGAAGCATCCAGCACTGGGGATTATTAAAAGTATAATACTAGATTGCTCTCAGTGAACCACTCAGTTCTTTCAAATAAGACTGTTTTAAAAATTATATAAGGGAGATAATATCCAGCTGAGCAGAGAAACTGAAAAGAAATGAATGAAGGGCAAAATATGGGTTACTTGAATTTAAAATGTACATACTTTGGAAGGCAAGGCTCATTGTTTATTGTAAAATACATACATCGTCATTGCTTTCAGCTGTGGATATTTAGCAGTCCCTGTGGCTAGCTCCAGACAGTTCGCAAAAGCCATAGTTTGTGAAATAGGAGCCAATTACATAGAAGAGATTATTTTTTTCTTAATCCTTTTTTATTGTTGAGAGTTCTAACCTTACAGCATGGACTTTCTATGCAACCTCCGTTGAATTCGTAATAGATCTGTCAGAGTAGCTGTCATTTTTTCCATGGCAGTGGCTAATACTCAAACATACAAGAACAGTGAAAAGTGAACGTGTTCACTCTAATCTTTCATCAAGGATTGTCTTTTTATTTATGCCTAATCTCAGGGTGTCTCCATTTTGATTATGGGCTGCAGTCCAAGCAAGAGAAAGCAAGCTATGGAAACCCAAGAGCCTGACTGAGTGTTGTTTACCTGTTAGTGGAAGAACTTGTGTGACTGTATGTTTATTTAATGGTAACAGTGGTAGAAAATTAACTGTGCTGGCCTTAAAACATCAAGTTACCTCTGCCCATTATTTCTCTGCTACATGTGCTAGGAGCTCTTGAATTCTGAAAAGTAGAAGTGAATGCTCCTGTGAGTAGAGATCCTGATTTGTATATTATTTTTTAAGTGCTATAGGATGCTTCAGGATGAAAGATGATACGTGAATAGCCAGATGAGATTGATTGTTAACCTTAAGGATCAAGCCAAAAATACCTTGATTTCCTGGAATCAGAGATGTAAATCTTGGCAGAATCACCTCAGTGTTTATCCTTTCCTGTTATGTGAATTAAAGACTAGCCATTTTATTTTGTTTTCTTCACTTGGATGAGATCTTAATGACTGAGACCCCATCTGATATATGTGGCCATTACACTCCATTACCACTTTCCGTAACAACAGAAATTTGCCAAATCACTTTAAACAGAATTTTGTCCTGCACGATGTGCTGTTTACTAATTGCCTACAGCCTTCAATGCTGAAGTAGCGATTCATCAGGGGAATGCCTCTTTGGCAGTGCACATCTCATTGAATGACATTGAGTTTCTGATCATCGTAACAGGCTCATGTCTTCCTGAAGGACATGTGGAGCTTGAAGGAGTCAGGACTACACATTGTTTCTAAGCTTTCAGGATTCCTCTGCCATAAGTGGATTCATCCTTTTAACATACAACAATTATTACATTATTGATAGATTTTCTAAGGGTAGTTCAAGAGAATGTTCCTAGGGAGTCAAAGGTTCTGCATAATTAGGAAAACTTACTTTCTAGAGTCTCTAGAAAGTAGTTGGCCTTGCCACCCGTCACCTCAATGTGATGTATTGCAGGCAATTTTTGTGAAAACAAATATATAAAAGGACCCTGGCATGCTATTCTCACATGACCTCTTAATCATACCCCTTGTGGTCTCCAGCAAAGTTCTTTGGGGAATGTTGTATTCCCAAGTCATTGGCTCTGAG
Organism: Podiceps cristatus; assembly: GCA_000699545.1. Classification (NCBI taxonomy): domain Eukaryota; kingdom Metazoa; phylum Chordata; class Aves; order Podicipediformes; family Podicipedidae; genus Podiceps; species Podiceps cristatus. The sequence continues at coordinate 20,710 of KL263744.1, forward strand.
ACCTTGAAAGTTTTAGTGTGGGTTTTTTTTGGTTTTGTTTTGTTTTGTTTTTTCCTTTTTTTAAGTAGAGAAAATAACTGCATTTTGCATCTCTGTGACTTAGCACTTTTAGCCTTGCTATTTTGGACAGTCAGTGTATAATTTTGAAGCTTCTAGGTTTTTCCTGGGTCTGGTGCAGGTCATCTTTAATGAGATTGATTTTCTAATAGTTTGCTTCAAAGGGCAGAGATAGCCATCAGTCTGTCTTTTCATTTGATACTTTCTGACAAAGTAAAGGACAGACTCATTTTCACCATTTGCTCAAAGTGGTCTCCAACAGTAAAGCTCCTGTTAGAATATTATTTATGGAACACAAAAGTATTACAAAGTCCAACCTGATTAACTAAAGTGGCTCTTCTCTGTAATCCATTACTCTAAGCCGATGCTTGATAGATGGGCAGTTATTGCCCTGTTTGTATTTAAAGAAGTTATTTCTCCAGTTATAAATTTGCTGTCAGAGTTATTTTCAGCTATCTAAAAAGCCAGTGAAATCTTTTTAGAAAACTTAGAGTTTTTAAATTAAAAAAACCAAACCCAAAAGCAAACATGAAACGTGTTCTATATTCATAAAGACAACAAAAACAATTAGTATGAAAGTAAATACAGCCATAATCTTTCCTAATCACCGGTGATAGAGGGACAGCTGTCTGGCACTGGCTATGCTTACTGTAGTTTTAGTATTACTGTGTGTTATCGCTGGTTGGTATTTGCCCTTCTAGAGAGACATTTGCCATGTAGTATGAAGCAGATGTGCCCATGAAATTCTCTTTGTTTGCCAGTGCAACCTATTTCTGAACTGGAAATTGGTGTTCAGATTTTTCTGAAATACTTTATTTTCATTGTAAATACTTTATTTTCTTCGTAAACATCCAACTTTCCTCTGAAAAGAAAATACTGTTATCCATCCAGTCCAGTGAAGACACAGCTTTAAGGCCTGGTAGCAGTATTTTGAAAGATGCATATAGTAAACAACTAAAGATCAGAAAGCTTGGGATCACTCCCCTATATTGCATGAATTTTCTATACCATCTCTGCAAGCTAGGGAGATATTTATAAAGCATAGTTTCTTCACAGAAGAAATAGAAAAAAATAGATGCCTTAGAAATTTTCTTCTCCTCTCCTTCTGAGACCACTACAGTGTCTGAGAAATGTTATCCTCACAAAATCACGTGTGAGTCTATGAAGCTGCTGAATTCTTAATTTCTGTTGCCTAATGCTTTAGTCTCCTCCTCACTTATTTTTTGTTTTATCCCCACAGTCCCAAGTACCCTTGCACAGCTTGCTCCAGGGCAGCTTAGTCTGTTCTTGTGCAGCACAGGAGCTCTTCCACTGTCTTCAGTGGAGCTTCTTGCAAACTGAAGCACTTGCATAAACTGGGGTCTTGGTGCATTGCTGGACAAAGGCTTGTGAAGCCTCCATCTTCCATCCAAGGATACCACACTTACACTTCTGCTGTGGTTAACACGTTATTCATTGACTTTATGTAAGTTACTACATATAGAAACAACAAACAGAGAAATGTACTTCCAACCGTGGTGGGCCATTGCAGGAACTTTGAGATGTACACGTCTTAAGAGGTTCTTCAGATCTCATGTAAATGTACTCCGGAATTCAGTTTTAAAAGTCTATTAATTTTCAACTGAAAGTCTAGTTACCACTTTGACAGGCAGCCTTATAGTAGAGGAATGTTTAAGAAAACTAATAATTTAAGATTAATTCACCTGGTGGCATCAAGACTACTAAACTGAAATGAGAATGGAGTTTGTAAGCATCCCGTATTTTTGAAAATGAAGCTATTTACCTATATGTCTCGATAAGGGTTAAAATACATGGCTTGAGGAAACACAATTTACAAAGGCTAATCTGGGCATCCTTGTGGAGGCAGACATTCACAGATGTGTGTATCTAAATATCTGCTGGACTTCTAAAGAACTTGTAAAACCTTGGAATTACGGATTCCGATTTATGCCCTGCTGGAAGACTGGTGGATAATTGCACCATTCTGTTGTCTTTCTAAAATTGAAATACAACTATTTCTGTTTGCAATGATAAATCCGATAATAAAATCTTAATTGGAAAAAAGCAATTTGTCGGAGCAGCAATTAGCAGTGGAACAGCTGCTTCGTTAACATACAGATGCAGGGTAATGGCTTCTGAATCAAATGGGACTCGGTGAACTCTCTGGTGAAGAGGTTCCTCCTGACACTATTACATATTTTGTTTTTTCCAAGAGTTGTGTTTTCTGTTGCTCATGAGCTTGACTTGCTTTAATACAATGTTATTCAAATGTCTCTGATACCCTTCTCCACATTATCCAAGCTATTTCCATGTAAAATCAGAAGCAATTACATTGCTCATATTCAGATGATTTACTGTGTCAAACTTTGTCGCCTGCTCTGATGTCTGAATTCAAGAGGGATTGAAAATTTAAGTCGTCTGTTGAGTGAGGCTGCCGATCCGTGGGTTTATACTGAGAGCTGTATTTGAACCCCGGCTCTGAAAGCTTCACTCAGGTGTTGTGCCCACTGATTGTCCATGGGCTATGCTGTTACCTTGCACTCCTGGACAGCAGGTCTCGGTCACTTGTCCTTTCCAAATTTGATGCCATTGTAGGTACCACCTTCATCTTTGTTGAAACTCTTTCATGAGTCAAATTCCTAAGTGGATGTCAAAAATTCTTTCGAAATTTCTCCCTTTTGATGGTAAATCTCTTCTTGGGAAGGGGTTTGGGGTTGGAGTTTTATTGATCTGTAAGAAAGAAGATGGGGAAACCTTAGTCCCACTGGTAGACCCTTATATCTGTCCGTGAACACCAGACTACAAGGTTCCATTTTCAGCAGTGATGGGCAGCCCATGAATGGCCATTGGAAGAGCTGAAACCTGAGCCATCGGCACCGCTGAAATCAGTGCACCTTCTAGAGACCTGTGTTGGAAAGGCTGGGTCAGTCTTACCACATGTAAAGACATTTCCCCTGTAGCAGACATTTAGTATTACTTAAATGTATAAACAGCTGCATGGCTTTAAGTCTTGTCTCTCCAGCTGATTATCATTTAGTCCTTTGTTTTTTTCTGCTCTTTAAATCTCTTTCCCAGATGTGTGGGAACACTGAACTCACTTAGCTGGTTCCTTGGTATGATTAGAGTAATAATACGTGGTTGTTTCCTGAGGGCAGTAATACTGGTAGAGATTCATACTGAAAAGCATTTAAATCAGAACGTGAATATCTGGTAGCCTGTTTACCATAGCATCATAATTATTGGAAGGTGTTGTCACTGTTACGGTGACCGCTAGGCAGCCGTGTGAGCAGGGCAGAGTATTAATTTGAAAATTAGTGATACCTCCCCAGGAGAAGTTTCTCTTTTGCAATCCAGTACTGTGCTTAACTAAAGGGATAGTAAGTAGAAATCTCAGGAAATGCTAAAATCCACATTTTATAAGGTGTTACTTCAGTGCTTAAAGACACGGTCTTGGGCACTCGATTGCCATTTTTGGTTTAGTGCATTTGAATATCCTATTGTGTCTATCTAGATATTCAGAGATGTAAATACATCTGCGAGTCAACTGTTACCCTAAATGGCATATTCACTGAGGCACTAACTGAGATTTCTGCATCACTTAGTTTGTGGGTTTGGTTTTTTTTAAGTCTGTTTATAATTCCTACTTCTGTTATAAGTGTTGTTGCTTGGCATTGCTTAATGTCACACCTAGATAACAGAGTTGAAAGAAATAAGAAAAATAATTCTGAGTATTCATTATTGAAAATAATGGCAAGTATAATATTTTCAAACAAAGGTGTCTGGCTTTCAGAGCCCTTTTAACCACAAAATAACAAGCCCAGAATACTGGCATCAGCTTTCTGTGCCCTAAATGAATAAACAGTTTAAGCCTGACTTGCCACAGAGCCAAGCAGTTTGTAGACATGCCCTTGTGAAAGGAACACAACATGCTCTTCAGTTAGATTTGCAATGATAAGTACCCTGTTTTCACTGTTTTCAGTGACTGTACAAGGTGCAGAGCAACTGAAAATCTAGGTCTGAATACTTGCTTCTAGGTGTATTTCTGAGGTGCTATTTTTCTGCAACTGTAAATACTCAAAGAAAAAGATCACGTTTAGTTGCTGCTGTGAATTACAAGTAGCTTCCATTCTAATACTGTATTTGCTTTCAGAATTAACACTCTCTGGAGAGCCCTTCTTAAATACAAAGAGTTGCTCTGGAAGATGTTTCTAAATACACCCAAACCTCTATATTAAAGAAATATAGTGGCAAGTTTTGGAAGGGAGCATTATACTCTTCATCTCCCAAATCAGTTATGTCTACTTTCTGAAAAAAGAGTTTGACAGGAGGGACATAGTTGCTGGTATAAATCAAGTATATTTTCACCACACAGTGATTTTTTATAGCCTTATTCTGTGATCATCTGATTTGTGTCTTTGTCTCTGAGGCTGAGTGTACCCCCAGTATGTATTTTTCTTTCAATTCATTGCCTAGCTCCAACCTTGGCAGTAACATAGACATCTTTAAGATGATGAAGTTCTTTCAGGTGACATAAGGATAAGTAATGACAGGAGGAAAGAACAGACATAAGCAGGTGCTGTGAATTTGTGATTTACTGGACAAGCTGCATGATGGACAATCAGGTCAAAAGGTGGAAGAGTGCAAAGCAGAGGGAGTTTGAGATACCATAACCAAGGCCATTTTGCCAGGTTTTCACCCTCTTAGAGACCAGCATCAATCTCACAAGACATGAAACCTGAGGGAAGTTAGTTCTGGTATTCCTGGACCTAGCTGGTAGCTGCTAAGTATGCGCAACATTACCATGAGCATGAGCCATTGTTGCAACCCATCATGGCGTTAGTGACACACTTCTGCGTGCTGCCACGTCTCACCTCTGCTCTCAGAGCACCCATTGGGTCCAGGAGACCATGACAGTACAGGCCTCCGAAGGGTAACACCACCAGAGGTTGACAATACAGATGTAGGCGCATCACCTAAAATGTAGACGGCACAGGGCTACATTTTGCTGTACTTGACTGTTATTTTTTGGACGATAACTGAGCATGTTCAGGGTGATGATGACATTATTGTTTTCTATAAATACAGGTTTATCTCACGTCCTTTATAAGAGGCTGGAGACTGGGAACTTGGGTAAGTTTCCGGTTCTCCCAAACCATTCTCAATCAGTGTGGTGCTGCTTTGTGCAATTAGCACTAAGGGCTAAGAGGAGTTCAGTATCCCACCTTTTATTAGATTTGAAATATAATCAGCCTTCCCAGCAGTGTGGGGCGACGCTCACGGTTGCAATTCCACTGTAATACCATCCAGAAGGCAGCCTGCTTGCTGCAATTCCTTTGGATGTGACACACCAGATTTAATAAAATGTAGCAATTTCAAGCACAGGGTGATAATAGCTTTTGCTGTGGGCCCTGAGGAGGCATTAAGTGGTGAGGGCTTGGTCTTTTCTTACAGCAAGAAACAAATGTGTCTTTAACAATAGCTCCAATATTAGATATTGGTGAAGTGCAAAGCCAGATTTCAACAGACTCCAAAAAAAATGTAAATGCAATGTCATAGTTCAACTTGGAGGATGGGAATGAACTCCTTGACACACACTTCTCTGGTAAGGGCAGGGAAGCAACTGTGATAGGAAACGTGTTATCAGAAGAGCAAGTGGGTATCGATGCTTGGCGGGGGCTCAGTGGGGCTATGGTGGGGCAGTCAACCAGTGGTGTGGGGGAGAAGACACAGCAAACCTGCACTGCATCAGCAGGAGCATGAAGGGAACGCCGGGGCCATCTCCGCTGACACAAAGATGGAGGCGTTATTTTATTTTTCCCCAGAAATAGCTATCGTACCGTGGTTTAATCATTTGTGGTGACAACCTCCCTGCGCTGCCCATTAGCAAGCTAACCAGGAGAGATCCTCCATACCCCCACAGGGGCCAAAAGGCCTTGTCACCACTTTGTTTCTACACTGGGATAAATTACACAGGTTGTCTTCCAGATAAAATATAAGCCTTCCTGGCTGAGTTTCATTGGCACTTGGCACAGGGGCTTGGGTGACCATGGCTTTGAAAAGGTTTGATGGTACAAAAAGGGGGTGAGGGGTGAGCAGTGCAGCACGAGTGACTTTTTTTGGTCATTCACATCCTACCCTCAGCCCCAATTCCCAGCCTTTTTTACTGCTAAACTCAAGAGAAAGGGGCTGCCGGAGCCCCAGTGGCTGCGGCTCTGCCAGGTCTGCAGGCCCTCCTCTTGCTACACCTCTCAACACCGTGCATCAGTGGTGAAAGGTGACATTAATTGTTGTGCTAACCATCTTCAACACCTCTCAGAGACTGGGTTCTCACTGCCAAAAATGACACCGCAGGCTACTGAAGTCAGTGTGTTAGAAACTTGCCTCCATCACACTGTCAGCGTGAGCTCTCAGAAAGGCTCAAACGACAGCACCAACAGACAAGCTGTTGCTGTCAAATCTAGCGACCAAATGCACCAGGCCACTGCTCTCTCCCTGATTTTCTCTGAAGTCATCAGTGACGCCGTGAGTCCCTTCGGAGAGCACCATGCTGCCTCACGCTCCCACAGTGACCCCAGAAGCATCTCCCTGGCTCCATCCCCCAAGCTCTGCCCTAGGGTGTCCCATGTCCGACTGTGTGCGGAGGCCTCCCGTTCCCCCTCTTGCAGGACCTCTGGAGCTACTACAGCAGTTGCAAAGAGGAGAACAGATACTGGGAAGATACTGTGAGCAGTAGCTGCCTGGCCACACGCAGAGCTGCAGCATGAAGGAGCACCATCTGACCAGGCGGTGCCTGCGGAGAAGTGCTAAATTCCTCTTCGGCAGGAGCCCAATCTGTTCCCAAGGCAATTATCAGCCTTTCACACTCCCTTTGCTCTTGGCTTCCCACAAACTGGTGGGCAGCTCCTGAAACACGCGCGTGCCTGCTGGCCTGATCCCTCAGAGCCGACCTTCCATTTCACCAATGGGAAGTCTGATCCGGCTCTGCTTGGGCAGAGGAGACCGGGAGTCCTCAACCATTGCAGATGGCCTCTACCAGGAGGGAGGTGAATTTTAAAAAGGTCATGCTTTCTATCTAAACTGTGGTTACTAGATAAAATTCAAAACATCTGAAACTTCTCTGACTGTCAGGGTGGATTTATTCTGCACTGTGGCCTGGAAAAGCCATTAAACTTTTTGTTTCTTGTGAACTGGGCAGCGTGTGGCTTCTCCATGTTCCTCTCGTTATGTTGTGTATGTGCCAAAGGCATTTCTCACTCCTCCTTTGGTGGCAACTGATACGTTAGCTAAATTCGCTCCTTCCAGCAGATGGTGATGCTGCTGCCCCGTCTGTAAGTGTGCGCTGCCTGAACAGCTCGTATCGCTCCTGCTCTTCTCCTTTACTTGATATTCAGGCTGGAGGCTTCCAAGGGATTTTCTTACATCAATTTTTATGACACCTTTTCACTGGACTTGTGATCAAAAGAAAAAGTCAGGCTCATTTTCTCAGTAAGTGTCATGGTAATGAGAGAGATTTAAGCAAAACTTCAGGGGAAACTTTTGAACAGTAAGGAGAGCTAAGCACTGCCGTAATGAAATGAGATGCCACACAACATCTTCAGGCAGCTGGGTAAGAGGAGTAAAGAGGATATCTGTTGGGAATAGTTTAGGTATTGCTAATCCATCTCTAAGGCCATGAGATGGACTTCTTAAAGTCCTTCTGGTCTTGTCTTCCATATTCTTTTATTAAATCTGTTCATTAATGAGTTGTTCTGAACATACTGTTCACCCTGGGTGTGGGTGTCTGAGCAATGAAATGAGTAATAAAAAGAATGGCATAGTAAGGTGCATATTAAAAGGCAGTGATGACTTTCCATTGATGAGACCAGGATACATGTGCATCTCCAAACTCAGCAGCATAAGACTGTGCAAACCCAGCCCCAAACTGTGACGAAGGTGGAAGGCTTTTTACTCTGCATGATGGAATTCAGTAAGGATTTTTTAGGATGACTGAGACAATACTTGACCTAAGCTGTGTCAAGAGAGGTGTGTTTTCACAACTACTGGTTTAATAAAAATTTGAGGCTGTGATTTTTCAAAGACCGAAATTACTGAAATGAGGAGGCTATAAAGGTGATATAAATAGACCCTGACAAAGGCACTAGCCATTTGGAAAGACAAGTGGCCATTTTCATTAGTCAGGAAGCTCCTGATAAGACTTAAAAGGGAGGGCATACAGCCTTGCCAGCATCTCTAAAACCTGGTTGAAAGAAAGAAGCCTTGCTCCTGACTCGCTTGCTGCCAGATACTGGATCTCTTGTATTTCCACCAGGCCCAGCAAATAGGGCATCTTTAGGTTTTTTCTGTGTTTAGGGGTAGGAAGGAGTCCAGCCATTCTGAAATTCAAGGCATATAAAGAAATAACTCCTAGCCAGCTAGCAAGCTTGTCATTGTTAAATATAGAGATCAGTAGGGTAGATAATGAATATTTTGAAGCATGGAGCATTTGTAGGCATCTGAATGTCAGCAGTCATGTTACTGACCCTGTAGAAGTATTAAATCTGCTGTTTTTATTCTTGATGTAAATGAATACTCAGGTGCATTCTTGTATTTGCTTTTATTCCTGGGAATCCCTCCCTGATTTTATAATCAGGGACATTTCTGTGCCTGTGTGGAAGTGTGCATGGCTAGAATTTACAAATGACATTGAAGAATGGCACTGGTCGCTTTGTTCATTCATGTTAATAATTAATATTATTCACTGTAACTTTAACTGCATTTATTTTTATTTTATAGGTTTGAATATATGTGTAGTTGAATTATATAAGTACAAATAAACCAGTATATATCTGTAGCATGGCTTTTTCTTCATCAATACTAATGTTTGGATCTGGGAAGTTGCTGATGTAAATAAGATAACTTTGCACGATGACCTAAAGGTGAAATTTCCTGGTCATCCTTCTGTAAGGATGTGTGTCCTGCAGCACATGTAGTTTGATGAAATGCTGTCTTACATTTACATCCTTTTTCTTTTTTTTTTTTTAATTTGAAAAAGTTGGGTAGTTTAAGAATCACTGAAAAGTTGGCATGAGATGGCCAGCTCCAAATGAACAAGTTTCCTGTGCTCGGTGTCTGTTTTGCATTACTTGAGGGAGCACAACCCATATGAGAGACTTGAGTAAGAGTAAAGCGCTGCGGCCTGCGCTTGAGAAATCCCTGCTGCTGCACTAGGTTGCTCATAGCTTGGTGGTCTACACATCCCATAAAGTCTTGCTGCAGTCTTGGCCGGTTTTGTAAAGATCCTGGATCAGTTTGTCTGCCTGACGTAGGCACTGTGGTTGGAAGTTGCTATGGGCTGCCTGGTGGCAGATGGAGTTAAACTGCTGGGGCAGTCTTTGACCCCATCGTCTGGACTGCAAAACTCAGTTTTCATCCAGGTCCTGCTGGGACACAAGCTTTCTTCCCTGCCACTTTCCTGAAGTTACCTCTGTCTTCATCTGCTCATGGTCTTGGTTTGGATGTGAAATTACTTTGGGCTCAAGAGAGGGTTTGATGCACCATTTCAATACAGCTTTTGAGTAGTTGTGGCTGACAGGTTTGTTATGACTACATTCACAGCCGAGTTTTAACTGTGATGGAATGAGGCATGTGACAAGGTAAATCAGATCAATAGTCTGAAGGCACTGACAGATTACCAGTACTCAAATCATTATATCCAGGCTGTATGTCCATGCCAATAACAGTAAGTGTGATAAAATCTGCATATCATTTGATCATGGCTTGTGTTAGGGTTGTGCTCTTAGCTGGTTCTATGCTTAAAGTGTTAGTGGTTGGATTAATTTTGCTTTATCAAATTAAAGTTTTGGTTTATATTTTCCTGATTTACATAAACATTCTAATGACTTCTGGGAATTTTATTTAATAAGGAGTTCCAATCACAAGGACAACTGAACATTTGTTATCAGAAGTCTTAGATTTTAGAATTCACTGACATTTCCTAAAAATTTCTCTTAACTGGAAACAAAGTTTCCAAATTTCCAGACTTTGTTTCCAACAGCTTGCAGGCACCTGTTTGCAAAACAACTTTCAAGCTACTTAAGACTTCTTAGTAGAATTTGTGTCACCTGATTTTTAAAAGCAGTAATAGAGATATTTGCATTTGAGCTAGTTCCTCAGGATTCCCTAAATGTTCACTGAAAACAAACAAAACTGAATTCAGGCATCTGTGTGAGGATGAAGGATATTCCTCCTTGACTGCAAATTTGTGTTGAGGAGCTAAGCAAGCTGTAGAGATCTGCACTCTACGTGCCTGCATTTGATCAGAGGGCTCCTACACCCTGCCTCTCTTGGAACATCATTGGGTGCAATACTTGTCCTCATAGTCCTGCATCTCATTTGAGCTCCCTTTTTAGCTCTGCTCTTCTAAAACATATTGGCTGTGCTTCTTCACTTTGGATACTGTCTAAGGGTCAGCTTTCTTTTTTCTGTGTATCCTCAGACCTTCCCTTCAGCCTGTGTCATTTCCAGCTTCCTTTCCCGGTATCATTCGTTAATTTAGATCTTTTAACACCGGAAAGGAACCTTTGTGTTTGTGTATGTGTGAGATAAGGCTACTCTTGTTGGCGTAATCTTCTGAAAAATTAGTCTTTGTAGGCCTCGTCTGCACCAAATGTTCTGCTGCTTCTCACTTAGACATCTGTGATTCTTTGTTCCCAGTGTAGTACTTGGGATTGCACAGTCACATCCCAGGGCTTATGGAGGCAGGTGAGGATGCAACCGCGGGAGGGTATTGTCAAAGTCACAATAATCAGTTTCTTAATGCCAGCCTTGTTGGTTAGGAAAATAGAAGAATGACTCTTCCATTTGAAAATGTAGTTCATCAGCAGAATTCTTTAGTATGTTTTTCACAGTTTGCTTGGAGTTGTCATTGGCTTTTTATAAGTGAACTGCAAATAGCCTGTAGTATTAAATATTTCATCACAGTTAGGTACAGTATATTCATCAGTTTGTAGAGTGAGCTTGTCAGAGGCTCCTTGTTTTTGTGTTAAAGTCACATATTTTTAATGCAAATCTGTTGGGTCTGTTATGTCGACTTAAATTGCTGCTTTACTTGCAAAAATAGAAAAAAAGAAGAAGAAACTAAAGCTGTTAAGGCTTTAAATGATTTTGAAATATCTTCTAGCGAAGATGTAGGATGAGAAGTTGTATCCACATAACCTATCTTTAGTGAAAAACTTAGGAACATAAAAGCATGTGTATCGCTTGTAAGGAACAATCATTGGTCATGGTGAGCTTTATTCCACCACTGGTGGTTTTTCCTTGCAGAAAAAAGGTGGCTTTATTTCTCATTAGGAGCACCCTTAGAGAATCTTATGTCATTAAGGCATTTAGAAGTTTTTACTGTTCATTTTTTCAAGCACTGAACAATCAGAATTAAAAGTAATGCCAGATAATGAACCTGTGCTGCTTGTGGCCTCAAGGTATGGAACTTAATAGAAAACCAGCTAATGAGAATATCCACAGTTGTACTAGGATTAATAAAGAGAAAAAAAAATCAAGAATTATGAACCCTCATGCTTCAAAACCAGCCATTAATTGGCAGGGAGGTATGAAGAAACTTCCACAGTACACAGGGTACATATTTTGATGGTTTCCTGCAATTCCTTCAGGGACATGTGGTACTCATCTTTGTTAAAGTGAAGGTGGCAGAGTTAAGAATTGCTCAGGGCAGTGGTCAGATATCATAAATTTAAAGGTGAAGATGCTGGTTGCACATTGTGACAGCTATATGGAGCATTAGATTTCTGTCCAGATGTGAGTTTTGTTAATTAATTGGTGGAGGAGTGATCCGCCTTCCTTGGGAAAAGAATGTAGAAAAAGAGATGATATAGGACTGGAAGCAGGAAGTCAGATGTATACGTGAAAATATGGGTGAAATAGTGACCAGGGTATATATAAAATAGGAATCAGACAAGGCACAAAGAAAGGTGTTAATAAAGCCAGCTGTACCGTATATTGTTAAATGACCTCCAGTGGTTTAGGATTTCACCCCACCGTTATCTCTGCATAGAGTGTGGCTTTGGTATTGCTCTCTAATTGTCTACAGTACAACGTGAAAGACATGCTACGTCTCGAGCTTGGCTGGAATGTATTTTAAAAGATTTTTGACCTTGAAGCATTTTGAAGCAATTTGTCGAGTCCCAGAAAACTAGGAATTCCTGCTTCTTTCTGTCTAACCCATGACATGGTTATCTTCATAAAAGCTGAGCTACTGTTTAGCTCAGCCCATCCTGTGCTGTTCATTCCTATTACTTTTTCTAAAGCAGAAGCAAGCTGATGGGTTTTATTCACTTTAGCTAAAGCTGTAGCATCTTAATAGCAGCAGCGTGTGTACTAATTGGTGATTAAAGCATTGATCTCACACTTTGCAAGTTTGAATAAATCCTTCAGCAGGGTATCTCTGTAGTATTTTTAGTAATCAGTCACTGGAGCAAGTGGTGGTCAAGAACAAATCTGCAGCGGATTGTACTGTTGTTACGTTGCCCTCTGAGCAACATGAAACAACAGGGGAAATGAGAGAGTTGATTTCACCTTGTGACAGATGATTGTGGCAAGAGCTGGGGGTTGACCATCCGGTCCTCTGCTGCACAGTCTAATAATGAATTGAGAATGCACTCATTGACCTCTTTTCAAATGAAATTTGTCCCATAATCACAAAGACTTCTTTTCACCTTAATCTATTTTTAAAGGAGATTTTATAACCTTACGTCTTCAGGAAGAAAAGGAAAATAGTCTATTAATTGGGAAACTTTTCCCTTAACTGTTCTTTCCTGGCAACCCTCCGAAGCCTCTGACTGCTTATAAAGAGTGATCATCTTTGCTTGGTGATAATAGTTACAATGAGAGTGAGATTGATGCGACACTAAAAATTAAGAGCATTGAGAGGGTCAGCACTGAAAACCTTCAATAAGATTTTTCATCATCTCCTTTAGTAGTGACTCCTATAAGTAATATAAAGAAAAAGAGACTGTTTTGGTTCAGGTATTTTGTATGGACTGAGGACTAAATTCAGAGTTTTGCCGTTGCTCAGGACAATACTGAACTGATTGATTGGGTCCCTTTTTGCTATAAAAGCAGTTTTTGCCTTCTGCTTTGTACAGTATCATCTCTCCTAAGAAGGAGAACTTATCTTGGCAACACAAATTATAGTTGAATATTTTTAAGTGATGGAAAGGATATAATTCACAATAGTCTGTTTAGAAAAGTATATCAACTCTGGGATTCAGGAATCACTTTTACAGATATTTTATGCACTCTATCTACTGCTGTTCATAGCAGCATACAGCTCTTCCAGCAATTGACTTGGTCTGATTTGCTTTAAATACATGAATCAACCTTGTGATAGTTTCCACAGCTGCACTGCTGTGTAATAAAAGTCTTCTGTAAATCATTCTATGTGTATATATACATGTGCATATTTTTACATACAGAATTCCAAATGTTTCCATACAAAATATAGTCTACCAAGAGAACATATCTAATGCGAGAATATAAAAATCAGAATTTATTTTTATTCTAACCAATGCCTTTCCAGTCTAATCAAAATGCAATAACTGCATATTTATTAGACCAGTTATAACAAGAATCTCGGCCACCAAATTCCTGTAAAGGATCATTAGTAGGATAGTAAAACTATGTGCACAAGTATCTGTCCTTTCCTCTGATTTTACATTTCTGTCCTCTAATGCATTAGTGGGGTGAGTTGTCAGCACTGCATGCTCCTTGTGAGAGGAATATGATGTTGATGATGAGAATTCCCTTCTCCTGAGTTTTTGGTTCACTTAAAATTATTTTTTCTGTGGGATTCAATGTCACAATAGTTCATAGGTTGCACTCTTCTGTTGATTGATGGGGTTAGTTGTACCAGAAATCCTTCTCTGTATAAACCACGATTTCTTATTGGGGGAGCGAAAGAATATGTGATTGCATAAAGCTAAGCAGAACTGAAGTTAAAGTAAATTAGGTAACAATGCAACTAAATCAAGTTCAAAACTACAAGGCAGACAACAGGCAAATAATCACAGGGTAATTTCACTTTACAGCTGGCCAAACTAGACAGTAGGCATCTGGTTGTGGAGCAAGCGGCAAGAGAAGCAAAAATTTCTTGGCTTTTGCAGGTACAGTGAAAACCAAGCTAAACCACATTCAAGACCAGACAAGGCCTAACAAGGTTTGGAGCCCTGCATGGCTCATACAGCTAATTGTTGTAAAACTTGAGTTACGGGACAAGCACCGGCATTTAACAACAAGGTTCTGGCTGGGTCACAGGGCTCCTGTCTGTGTGGGGCAGTTTGAGTCCTGCCGTTCTCGGGACTGCGGAAAGGTGAGTTTCCGAAGAACTGATTTGCAACAAAAACTGAGTTGCAAAAATGAGATGACAGTATTACCCCCCCTGCAGCATGATTTTCTGAGGCCTAAAGAAATCGTCCCAAACGGACAACCAGCTTCAGTTCCCTCCTGTGCCTGCAAAGTCTCTAACCCAGGTCTCCTGCCTTCCCAGAAAACATCCTGGCCACGAAACTGTGCCCCAGGTTAGTCGACAGCTAAATCCGGACTGGAGCTCCTCTGCCAGCATTACGTGCAGGATTTCATTACCACCCAAACCTCTCACAGCCAACAAGAGGTTGATACTGGTGTGCAATAGCTTTTTCATTCACTGCCACTGGCAGCAGGAGCTCAGCTACTGAGGCTGCATCATGTTTATGTGAGGATTTGGATTTGAACAGCTCGCACCCCTCTCTCCCCTCAGGGCATAAAGAAGCCTGCAACAGACTGCAATATGTGTTACGGGTGTCTTGATGGAAGTGAAGGCACGGTGAAACACAAACGCTCAAAGAAACATCCTTCCTTGGCTCTGAAAGAGCCTGGCAATGAAAAAGGAAGGGTAATAGGAAGTATGATGGCCCTTTTCCATGGATATATTGACAGATATTCCATGGTATTTTAGCAGATTGAAAGCTCTTGATGCTGGAGTGCAGACAACATGCTCTCAGTAGCAGACTACTCATGGTCGTACACATTGATGTTTGGAGTACTTGCAAATACAAAGATCTATATTGCCTTAAAGTTGTTGCACACGATTACAGTATAATCTAATGAAATACAGACATTCATTTGAGATATCACTGTCAGGAAGTGGTAGAACCATTAGGAACCTGAATTCTTTGGCATCTCCTGGTTCTGTCTTAGACAATTCCCTGTTGAAAGTCTTTTCACACTGTTCCTTTGTGCTTGAAGCACACGGTGTTACTTCACTGTTCTGGGCCTGACTACATATTGCTAGGCATTTTTAGTGGAAGACATTTGGAGGGGTTTGTATAGCCCCAGTTTTTGTTTTTTTTTTTTTGGTCTTTTGGCTTCAAGTCAAGGGACACCCCCTGCTTCCTTCGTGGGAGCTGCCCTGCAAGAGGGACAGTCTATGGGAGGGAAGGATCACAGGCAGCCTCGTCCTTCCAGTTGATGTTCCAGGTCCAATACTGAAATGCAGGCAGTTATTGACAGGGTGTGGATGGTCATAAACTATCATAAAGCCAGAGTCTAACCGGTGAATAGAAGTAAAGCTGCTGTCAGACTGGTGGTAGCAGATGCTGTCAAGCTTGTTACAGTTGGGAGTATGGGCTGAGTGAAGAGGAGGATTAGAGATGCTCCCCTTCTGATCAGAGCTATGTAGCTGACCTCCGCTATTACATCTTGGCTTGACTAGAAATTTCCCTGATGTGGAGCTGATTTCTGCCTGCCAGAGCTCTGACCCTAGCACTAATTCTGGATTCCAGGGGAAAATGGAGTAAGTAGGCAAATGGTAGATTGACATGTGACTGGAAAAGCCAGGAAAAATGTAGGAAGCCACATAACATTGAGTATCCTGTGTTGAGGCATGAAGGACCTATTGGTTAGAGCAAAAATGACAAAGTGGGGTATGTTGTGTGTAGGGAGAATTAACTGAACCAAAGCACTGGTATAAGTGCAAGAGCTTATGTGGTGCCCTGGATCCTGTATGAGTACTCTGTTCCCTTTGAACTTGCACTACAATTGTCATTTCTAATTTGTTAAGAAGCAGCTGTGCTCTGAAACACTGGGAAGCCGGCACCAGCAGTTTTAGATTAGCAGCGTGCTCCATTTGACGCACGGCTTATCCTCTCTGTGTTCTCTCTAGCTCAAAGGCCCATGGAAACTCCACCAAGTTTCTCTCTAAGTCATTTCTCTGAAGCAAATCAGCTTGGCAAAGGAAACAAGATTATTTGTAATAATTGTGTCATCATCTCTCCTCCAAAGAGATCTCATGGGGCAGATGCTTGTGAATATATCATTATTTGGAATGCAAACCCGTTTTTTTCCTTAATAACTACAGGAGCCAGTAGGGCATGCATTAACTTCATCCCTTATGAAAGCAATGTGGCCAACAGAAAGATGTTAACATCTAGTGTTGATAGAAGAAGTAAACAGGATTCTGTGCTCATTTTGCCTGTTTAAATTCAGTTTAAGATTCTGCTTACATCTGATCAATTTGTTAGGCTGTGGGTACAAATATTTTGGGGTTAGAGGAAGTATTGTGCACTGCACCTTACTACCCTCCTGTATGTAAATGAGTTGGGCACTATAACAAGATATAGAGAGTCTTTAAGTACCTGGAAGAACTGCTGGCTCAGCTCTGTGCCAGAATCAAGAGCAGATGCTGGGGGTTTGCCCAGGGGCCTCTTTCCTAGCTTGGAGGTTTAAATGCATTTTCAGTCCAGAAAAGTATATCCAAATATATATCCAAAGTAAGCCTGCAAGCATCATCTGGGGACTTGCTTCTTGGGAGAGGTTGCCTCAAAAAAGGATAGGTACAGGGGAGATCCACCTCTGAGGGATGTGATTCTCCTTATTCATTGGTGCCAGGTGGGTGCAATTACCATGTTCTTTTGTTGGACTAGAAATTGAGTCATTAATAGTTTTATACCATAAAAGAATGTATTTGTTCCCACTGATCGTGGGCACATACCACTAGCCTATTGATATTCCTTACTATTACCCCCAAAATTGACACACCTGAACTAGTCTCAATACCTGACCACAGTTTGTAAGAAAGGTGTTCTAAAGAGTGATGATAATGATTTATAATTATTAAAAACATTTTTTGACTTAGAATTTTTTTCCATAGATGTGCTTGTTACAGGTTCTCTGTTTTACAAAAATATTTATCAAAACCATGCTTAAAAAAAACCTAAAGATGCTTTCAAATGGAAGTTTGGAAACCAAAATCTTCTCTCTCTATACATCTCTAAAGTTCTGCTCTTTTGCCTTCCCATTCTCAGAATATTCTGGTAGTGATGCATGGGCTCCTACATACAACTACAGAGATTAACTGGTGGGATTTTAGAATTGAACTGAAATGAATGCTTCGGCATTTTTCTCCTTTTTTCTAGCTTTCCCTCTGTCATGCTTGGTTAATACTGGCTGAAAAAAGATAAAAAATCAAGCATCAAGGACACAGCAAGTCCATCAAACGTGACTGTGCTCACCGTGGTCTTCCAGGAAGAAAAAAATCTGGTGTTGCTGGTGCCTGATGGGTTGCACGTTTCTTATGACTCCTCCCTTCGTAATTCATTTTTGGACACATGGATTCTCTGGTCACCACTAATTCAGCTGAAGTCATGCTACAGCTTGAGCACAGGGAGACAGTAACGTGTGCCTGCATCCTTTAGTTGGCTGCTTGTTTTCATCAGATTCATAGGAACTTGGATAGAGAATCTCCTCTTGCTGTCAAATTAAGGTTACAATTGGCTAAGAGAGGAAATAATGTTATTGGGGAAGAAAAACAGGCACACATACTTAACTCTCAGTTCTTTGGAAACAGGAACTGTCTGAGGTTTATGGTGTGATCAGCAGGTATAGCTTCTGATGGGGGAAGCCGCATTTCACGGTCCAGGAAGTATCATCAAGATGCACATATTTAAGAACTCCTTACCTGATCACATCCTATTCAAATCATGAAGCTTTTATGCTGAGCAACTTCATTCACCACCATTGCATCAGGGGAGTGTGATTGCTTGGCTTTTATAAAGGTGAAGAGGGATGGCTTCCCAAGCTGTACATGGCATTAGAAGCTCAAATACCACTCCTTAAGCTTCATGTAGCAGCCACCTGGCTTCCAGCAGAGATGGCAAGAGAGAGGTGTCATGAGCCATCTGGGTAGTAAGAACTTTTTGGGTGAGCCACTACATGGCTAAGCAGTTATGTCGGCCAGCGTTAAGGCACATACCACAACGCGGTTTGAGAAGGCATTTAAACATACTCCTAAAGCTAAGCATGTTCTTGAAAACAAGGAGACTAAACCATATGCACAATGTGTTTCCCTGAATAAAAGTCTGAAAAAAACCTGAAGACCAATAACTGGAAAAGTTCAAATGTTATTACCAGCTTCAAGTTTAACAGAGCTACAGAAGAGACACATATTGTAATATTCCTTATCTGTGTGGAGTTTCTCTCTTGTTAGAAATACTAATTC
Organism: Podiceps cristatus; assembly: GCA_000699545.1. Classification (NCBI taxonomy): domain Eukaryota; kingdom Metazoa; phylum Chordata; class Aves; order Podicipediformes; family Podicipedidae; genus Podiceps; species Podiceps cristatus. The sequence continues at coordinate 39,290 of KL263744.1, forward strand.
ATCCAAAGTCCAGAGTGGGTAGGTGTTTGTTTGGAAAATGGCATCAAAGGCATCACAGACCATGACATTATCAGTGACTCTATGAATTCACATAGTCACCTGTCACTCATGGGTCTCACTCCTGTCTGTTTGACCCATTTTCCCACTCTTGCACTGTATTATATTCTGCAGCACGAGTTTCTGAACCCATAACCAAGGCAATCTCCTGCCACAGCTGTGGCTCTCAGTCATGATGCTGCAATCACAAATCCACCTGTCATCCAGAAAAAAACTGGCAAGCTGGCAAAATGCAGTGGCATCAGCACTAATATCTGATCAAATTTGATATTTCAACCCCCAGTGAGAAAATGGACTGTCAACTCAATTATTGTTCAGAGCAAAACACAACAGCACTGTTGGCTGCAAGCCATGCCATTACTGGGACAATTGAGTTTTATGCTGGGGAACAGAATACAGTTATCCTTGGCGTGCCTGCCTGTGTGCACGCTGCACCGCAGACCTCCACGCGCCTCCAGCACAGAAGTGCCAAGGCTGTTTTGCTTAGTGTACCTGTATGCCATGTGTCTATCCAGATGCTTTAAGTGCCCCATGCAAAGGGGACATGGATGATACTGCCTAATTACTGCTCTTCTCAACTGCTGTTATTCAAGACAGACCATTCACACCCTGCATACATCCCCTGAATGAGTTCCTTTCTATTCCTTTTGTCTCTTCTGTTTGTTTGGTTGTTTTGTTTTTTTTTTCATCCACCAAATCATGGAAATGTTTAGATTGAAAGGGACCCCAGGAGGTCACCTAACCCATCTCACACTAGAAGCTGGGCTACTTAGGTCAGCTTTGATCAGACATGATGTGTTTCCACCAGGCACCAAGGGTCTCTGTAAAAAAGGATGCCTCCATCTTCTCCTAACTGACTTTAGAACCCCTTTGGTCACCATCAGGGCTCTCCTGAGGTCACCAAGATAAGAGGTTTATGAGTCCATGCCCATGGACCCCCATGTCAGAGCAGGGCAACAAAATTGATCAGAGGGCTGGAGGACCTTTCCTGAGAAGACAGTCTGAGAGACCTGGGGTTGTTCAGCCTGCAGGAGAGAATGCTCCAGAGAGACCTTGTCGCAGCCTTCCAATACTTAAAGACCTTTAAGAAAGATGGGGAAAAATCACAGCAGGGCCTGTTGCAGTAGGACAGGGGGTAATGGTTTTAAACTAAAAGAGGGGAGATACAGACTCGATATAAGGAAGAAATGTTTTACAATGAGGGTGGTGAAGCACTGGCACAGGTTGCCCAGAGAAGTGGTAGAAGCCCCATCCCTGGAAACATTCCAGGTCAGGATGGACGGGGCTGTGAGTGACCTGATCTAGTTGAAGATGTCCCTGCTCACTGCAGAGGGGTTGGACCAGATGGCCTTTAAAGGTCCCTTCCAACGCAAACTATTCTATGGAAGTCATGACAGTCAGGGAGGAATATTATTTACACTACCTGTGGAAGCACAGTCGGGGTAGCATTCACCTCGCCTCCCGTTAGGCATCTGCAGTCTGTGTCACCTCACCTGCCCTTAGACATCTGCAGTCCATGATATCCATGATGGAGCTTGTCACACCAGGTTTACAATTCCAGCTGTATAATAGAAAAGTCGTTTCCACTGTGAGGGTGGTCAGACACTTGAACAGGTGCCCAGGGAGGTTGTGGAGTTTTCATCTTTGGAGGTACTCAAAATTCAATGATTTCTTGAGCAACTTGATCTTTTTGGCCCTGATTTGAGCAGTGAATTGAGCTGTATGTCCTCCACATGTCCTTTCCAACCTGAATTATAATGTGTTTCTCTGACTATACTCAGTAGAAAGAAATAGGCCATCCCAAGGCACAGTCTGTCTGGTTTACAGATGTATCATTTAGGGGAAAATGAAGGTCTCCCCAAAATGCTTTATTTTAGAGGGCCACACACAGACACCTGCATTTCATCAAACTAAGACCATCTTTGGTGACAAAAGCATTAACAAAAGCCCCATCACATGGTTTGGACAACACTTCTTGTTGAGAAGGGGAGATGCAAGGCCTTCCATCTCCTTTTGCTTCCTAATTTCACTTCTGACAATCTGCCACGTTTGCTCAACATAAAAGAATGCAGCGGCAGGTCCGACCTAGACCCCGATGCAA
>KL263744.1:43577-64091 GCA_000699545.1 Podiceps cristatus
ATAGGAATTTACATCAAAATTTGGCCACCTAGTATGTCCTCCCTTGCCAGAAGTGTTACTTCTCTTAGCATCAACTTTTAACTCAGCACTTTCTTTCTCACAAGAGGCAATGGCAGTGCAGTTCTGTAACCTATAATAATTTGTCGGGATGGGGGTGGAAGATGATTAGCTTATAACATTGTAATCTCATCTGCTATCTGGTTTTGGACAGATTTTGATTAATTCTCCATTAAATGAATTCAGTGGTGTACATTATTATACTGTCATGCTGTTCTGTAGCATGCTACCTTTGTCATGTGATTAGCTGTCCTGAGGGCAAGAAACCAATAAAAGTGACATTCTTGCTTATTATTTGCACCACTGCCCTTTCATAGCCCATCATCAGCCTATGTGTTGCCTAAGTCAAAAGTTAATTAGAATGACTGCCACTTTCTGTCATCTAAAAGATGATTATTGTATGTACAGGAGAAGTTTTATGTCTCTGTATAAGCACTTGTCAGCAGCTCTGCCAGTTGTGCTCATTCTTCGTTTTTAGCAATTGCTGTCGATAGGATATGGGACATTCAACAACCACGAAGGTGACAGAATCAAATGCTTCGGAAATCAGGAAGCCGTTCACCACGAATGAGGCTTTTCTCAGGAGTGCTTTAACTCTGCCAAGCGAAAACTCTTCTTTGTACAAAATCATCCTTTTTTAAAATTATTTTAGGCTCTTCCATTTTATTTACGTCAATCACTGGAAGAAGATTTGTGAAAAGATAGCAAAGAATGATTCTCAAAATGCATGGATATGAATTGTAAGATAAAAAACTTAATTGCAGTTTAGACTTCAGATTTATTTGAAAAGGGGATAATGATAGTAATTACCCAGTTTGAGTTTTGTAGAAGGCTAATTAGATCCCCAAAGCATTTGTATGCACAAGGCAAACCATAAATACAAAAGACCATCTGGTCCTTATCAGCTTACAACACTAACACTGTCTGTAATTATTTTTTCTATATTGTTTTGATGTTGACATTTTATGATGCAATACATCTAGGCATGGTTAGGGAATAACCTGTAAATGCTTTTTGGTTGTTGCTGGGTGTGGGTTTTTATCCTGCTTTCAAGCACATTGGCTAACTCTTAAGAGTGCAGGAAAGCAGTCCAGAGTTTAATCATTTACACTAAAAATTGGTCAGCATTTTCAACCAAGTTTGATTGTGGGGGGTTTTATCTAAATCGTTCCGTCTGCTTTTTCCAGCATTCTGGGACTCAAGAATAATTTATGGATACTTTGAGATGGGTTTATCAGGCAATGAAGTAGTTTTTAAGGTCTCTAAGCTGCTCCCAGCAATAGAGGGATGAACTCTAATGCCCTTCTTTGGGGTTGAGAGCCTGCCATCTTGATCTGCCTGTGGTTTTGCTCCAACGTGAAGTCCTTCTGTCACCTTGTGAATGTCACACATTAGCACAGCGGAGTTACAAGTTGAGTACCTTCTCTGTTTAGGGCAGCTCTCTGTACCTCTCTCCTGAGCAGCTACCTGAGCCTGAGCGGCAGGGATGCCCCAGCAGGATCTCTGCCAGGCTGCAGAGTGGTGCTGAGCTGCAGAAAATGCAGCAGCAGCTGTGGACAGGGTTAGTGGGGTCCTGCAAAAGTGGGGAGGCAAGACTGGCTCCGAGCCTTAGGGAGGTTTTGAACGTGGTCAAGACTGAGGGATTTACTGGAGCTACACAGGTTGATTCTGCCAGCTGCTTTCAGCAGCATCTCGTGGGTTCTCTTCAGTTTTTCTCTACAAGAAAAATTCTTGTGTAGAATTTTAATCAAATTCTTATTTATGAAAATTGTCACTGACTTGATGACTTCTGACAGTTCCCCTCAGTAGCAGCCAAACAAGAACTAAGTAGGCAATCGTGGTGGCACTGCCCAGGGAGCTGTGCAGGCTTCAGAGATCCACCTGTGGAAATCCAGTTGCAGATCAGAGACTTACCATGAAGTTCAGAATTTATTTCACTGAAATTAGAATTGTTTTAATCCAGTCTCCCTTCACTCCATTCCAGACACCTCCTTACCCACTGACCACCTAAATGTTGTTTTAGACCTTACATTAGTCTGAATCATGAAATATTGACAACAGTTCCATGTTTAAATTAACAAGTTGTCCTGAATTTGAATCTCTTATAAAAAAATATTTTGATGCCAGGTTCCTTTACTTCTCTTTGTGTAAGGGACAGGGTTTTCAAATATTTTTCTTTTAGTTGCAGGGTTTGAAATCTAACATCTCTTGTGCTTTAAGCTGTTTCATTCTTATAATCTAATCTCCTTTAAGAGGGTGCAGAGTCTTTAACCAGACCCAGACCTGTGTGAACTTTCTGTTTTGAAATGGCAAGGTAGGTCAGGGCACAGCTGTTCAAGCAGTGTGAATAGGAGTGTCATATAACTTATTTTTTCCATGGTTTTCCATGGGATTTTCATGGTGTCTACATTGTCTTTTTTCCTGGAAAACTTGGCCTATGTTGATACTGATGATCTCATTCTGCTTGTGCAAGGCTTAACCCACATGCCCTATTGTGCCCATGCAATCCTGGTGTCCATATATCTTGTGTGGCCATCAGCCTCCCAGCTCCCTACAGAGGAGGATGAGCCTTCCCTGGCCACAACATCAGGCTCTGCCTCTCCCCACAACCCCCCAGCCCATCACCGTCCTGGGCAGGGAGATACCCTGTTTTAGCCTGGGGGTGAAGGAGCCTTTGTGCAATCCACAAGATGAAACTTGGCTTTGGGTAAAGAAGCTGAAGATCTGTACCTGCATAGGAGCATTTGTGTATTTAAATGGCTGGAAAATGAGTATGTTTTGCAGGAGGTCTTAGGTGGGTGTATTGTTTAGAATTATTTTTTAATTGCTTTGAGATACAACCATGGAAGGTTTTGTACAGTAGCTACAAACGACCTTTGTTTTTGGGGTTTTTTGTTGTTTTTGTTTTGTTTTGTTTATGTTTTATTGAATTAGACAGTGTTTCTTAAGTAAATGCCACTGAATGTCCTAAAATTTCACATGTAGTAAGTCTTTTCACATAAGAATCACCTACTCTCCCCATGCAAAGTCATGACCCAGATCTTCTGGCCATTGAACCAAGTTGTAAATCACTGAGCATTAACCAGACAGACAGCCCCTGGAAGTCACACAGAATCTGTAGCTAGACACTGTGATGAGGGGAAGCAACAATTTTATGGCATAGAAGTATGCGACTTCTGAGACTTAGACTACATGCAACCCTGACACCGTGTGTGGCATCCAAGAGGTTAAGCTGCACAGTAGGAGCCACAGCATGTGAGTTTGGTCCCTAACATAGACTTCCAGAAAAAAAAAAAAAATAACAGTGTTTTACTACTAAAATTGCTTTGGGGATTTTTGTGGAATTATCTTGTTTGAGTTTTATAACTGTCTGTAGGAAATTGCTCAAGGTTAATCTTGAAAGTAGTGTGCGTGCGAGATGGTTGGACCTGCTGTAGGCAAGGGTGATCAAAGTATGTGCTGTGTGCCTGAAGCTGGCACTGGTGCTGGGAAGGAGCATTCAGACAGTATCACAAAACCTCCCTTTTGTTGTCCCCTTCTTCTTCTTTCTATGGTTGTTCCAACTCTCCCAGCAAGTGTCTGAGCATCCAGCGCTAGCTTCCACCTCCACGTAATCCCCAGATCTGCCTGCGTTTCCTCCAGGCCATGGAAAATGTGGCTTAGCTTTGGGGTTTTGTGTGTGAAATAAAAGCCTGGGGTGGGATTGCTCAACCAAACGTGGACCTCTAAAATGTCAGCATTTCTGGAGCCAGGCTCCATTAGCTGTGAAGGGACGCTTGGGTGGTTACTCTGGTGCAAAGTAATTATTATAAGCTTAAACAACAGGAAATCTGCTTCTGTTGACTAGTCACTAGGGGCCAGATCCAGAAAATGTCAATTGCCTAAAATGAGACTTAGAATTTAGATACCTAAATCTAATAGTGCAGTCCCAAGAGCCGTAATTACTTACACACAACCCTGAGGCCACTTCAGCTTTTCAGTACATTTGCATTAATGCTGAATGCTCCCATCACCCCAAGGTCTTAAGATTTTCCTTCCTGGATCATTGTGGTCTCAACAGAACTGATCAGCCTACATTGTAATTCACATATAAAACTGGATGGGCTTGATCTAGGAAGGTTTCTCTGAGTGTAAGGAACACCTATTGACAGGGTTGGGCTCCCTGCACCTTGTTATTGCCATGCTGTTTTTGAAGACAGCTGTAAGAAGAACAGAGGGGCTCTATCTCTGATGGGTTAATAGTGTGGCTACAGCACTTATCCAGGAAGCTTAATGTACTCTCACCTTAAAGATTCAAGCTGGCATTTCTCCTCTTCCAGGAGATAAGTGTACTGGGTAAGAGGTACTATACTGATGACTGCTGTATCCTTTCTTCTTTGCAGGCTCTCAGTGAAAAAAAAAAAAAAAAAAAAAAAAAAAATCATGATTTTCTGTAATGGAAGGAGAGAAGTAAAGCAAAGCAAGCTCTGCAGAGAGAGCAAGATAAGATACGTCTTTCCACTGTAGTGTTGTGAGCATTTACCTAGGAGGGGATGGTCCAGACCCTCTTCTCTACTGTTGAGGCATCTTTGGTATTTCTTGCTGAACCACAATTGGATTAAAATGGCCAACATAAAACTGGAGGATGTCCAAGGTGAGATTCTCCACCAAGGAGCTCCTAGATTGGTGATGCAGTTTAAGCTTTCTCTCAGAGCTAATAAACTTTAGGTATTTTTCTTTGCTGTGGTACAGTGCCCATAGAAGGAACAAGGAAGTTTTAGTCTGTTTCCACACACATGCCTTGAGGTTTAAGTTGGTCATTCTCTGAGGAGATCGGACGTAAGGTTTTGGATTCACCCCTCAGAGAGAGTCAGGAGCTCAAGACTGGCCGTCCCTGCTGGGGTCCACTAGTGCTGAGACTTCTGCCTGTCATCATGGGTAGATCCACCACCACCTTCCTGAACTTGCTGCATCTGTCTACAGCTGCTGGTTTTCCTGAATGTGTAACAAGTTATATTAAATTAGTATCATTGAGACCTATACCCCTCTGTTAAATATTGTTGAAATTACGTAATAAAAGCAGTTGAGGGCTTTTATCAGGCAAGTGCAATCTTGTTATCTCAGAAAAAAGGCTAAACTAAGGGTACGTTATGAAGTGAGTATCAGTCTGCCTGTGACTGGATGTCAACACGAAGAGAGGGAAGTGGATTTTACATCTTGGTTTAGTTAATATAGCTAGAATCCATTAAGTTTCATTACCAATGTGGATTTGATGTGACGATTTGTGATGATTTGACCCTGGCAGTGAAATCTTGTAAATAAAGCAATGCTAGTTTGCTGAAATTTCTGTCTGACAGGATCGCTAAATTGTAGCATCATGACCTATTATCTAGCATTACTGTTCAATGATGGTTTGGGGAAAGAATCTCCTTCCAGATATAATTTATTACTTCTTTGCCTTGTTAAACTCTTTGAGTGACATTCAAACTTCAAGAGAGCCAATTATATTGCTTCTCATAATAGACATATCCGTTCGCAGAGCCTTTTAGTCGTACTTAGGATTTCTTGACTGCATTTGTCTTGTATCCGTGAAGCTTACTTTCAATGTCACTTCCACTTTGCTGCTGGAGATAATCTCCAGCATCAGACTTTTTCTTTCACTCTTCCTTGGTTTTCCCGCAGAATTTGCCGCCGGCTGAAGGGTGTCAGCGTGGCTGTAGGGGCGGGAGCTGAAGCCTGGTGCAGTTATAAGAACAGTCAGAAGCGCAATGGCGGCTTGCACTGTTGCACGCGCACACACACACACACACCCTTCTATAGCCCTTGTTACAACCCTGGTTCACCTGCCCCATCGCTTACACCACTTGTCACCAGTTGACTGACTTCAGGCTGTCTGACTCCGCATCTTCCTCTCTCATCAGCTGCCTGATAGCTTGCTGATCTGTTTTGTTTGCGGTGTGATAGGTTTGAGCATACTGTATTATTTATAAATGTTTGGTAATTTTCTGTGTCAGTGATGTATTCTTTGGGGCTGGTTCAGTCTTTCAAAAACAGGCTTGACACAATGTCACTTTGTCTCAGCGTTAAAGCATTCCCAACCACTTACTCTGTGTACTTGCTTCCGCTTGCTGCAGTTTTTAAAATGTTCTTTAGGGCTTGTGCTGAATGATTAATTAAAATTTCATTAGGAGACTAGGTCTAATTCTCGTCCAAGTTACAATAGCATGAATGGGAAGTGGCCACAGAGGAGTCAGTGGAGCTAAGCTAGTATAAAATTGGAGAGTGGGGGCTGTTGCATTCGGTTACGTTGTCCCATTCTAAATCTTACTGAAGAGGTTCCCTACAAAACCTAACAATTTGGAAATAACTTTTTTTTGGCCAAGCACCTTTCCCTTGGTTTTGTTACTTATTTTACTATATTTATATTTAGTCCCCCAGAGTTCAATCTTGAGATATACTGACCTACCTGAAGCTTTTCTCAAACTTGTGTCTCATGTTTTGGACCTGAATCAATAAAGATTACCTGCAGTGTGTTCTGCATTAAGTGAGGATTAATATATCTTCAGAGAGAGGAATAGAGTAGTGTCTCCTAACCCCCAGTTCTGTTCCCTTTGGAAAAATGGGTTGACCTTTTCAGAGTTCAGTGGCTCTGGCACAGAGCTGCCCTTACAGGGCTGCCAAATGGTTTGCCTTCAGGAAGACCTGCAGAGCAGCTGTAAGTCAGCCTTTTATCTGTGTCAGTCTGCCTTTTTTGCTTCTCTACACCTTTTTCCTACTGTTCAGGCAGATGCAAATGTAATTACAACTTTGAATAGAGATTCCCAAAGTAGCGTTCAGTGAGCTACTGATTGCTAGTTATGTTGTCTAGCCATGACAGATCCTCACTTTCATAGGTGCAAGCATAAAATGCATTGAGTCCTCCTGAAAAATCAAAGAAATTTGGCCTATATGGCTACAACTCACCCACTGTTTTATGTTATTATATGTGTGCAAGAGAGAAATAAAACATTCTGTGCAAAGAATTTGTGGATCCAAGATTTGTGGATATGAAAGCTCAGGGTCAAGTTTGTCTAAATCCTTCCTGTTGGTCCATTGTGTATGTCGTATTGCACTGAATAACTACCTTGGTGTCTTTACAGTGTTGGTAGTTAATAGTGCTTTCTTACACGCTGTTCCAATCCATCTCAGCTAGGATTTATTTTTATAGGAAAGCAGATATGGAAAGTTGTGTTCCCAGGTCTGGGGATGGACTTTTGGTCACTACTCTTGATAGTCCACTCAAAGATATTGTCCACTAAAAATTGATACTGCCAAAAGAAGGCATTAATTTTCTAATTTTGTTGTTAGAAGTATACATGTGAACATTTATTAATGGCATTTTTCATGACCTTTTACATTTTGTCTATAAAAGGGATAGCTTAGCATCTTCAGCCTGGAGAAGAGAAGGCTGCGGGGAGACCTGATTGCGGCCTTCCAGTACATAAAGGGGGCCTATAGGAAAGAGGGGAGGATCTTTTCAGTAGGGACAACAGTGACAGGACAAAGGGTAATGGTTTCAAGCTGAAACAGGGTAGGTTTAGATTAGATGTAAGGAAAAAATTCTTTACAATGAGGGTGGTGAAGCACTGGAAGGGGTTGCCGAGAGGGGTGGTGGAGGCCCTATCCCTGGGAACATTCAAGACCAGGTTGGACGGGGCTCTGAGCAATCTGGTCTGGGTAATGGTGTCCCTGCTCACTGCCGGGGGGTTGGACTAGATGACCGCTAGGGTCCCTTCCAACCCAAAACATTCTATGATTCTATGATTCAGAGGCAGAAGTAGATTTCTGTAATACTCCCTTTTGAGGGGAGAATAAATTGAGTTATTCCTCTGCTTAACTAAAGCAGCAAAGAGTGCATTAGGAATAAGGAGAACAAAAGATGCCCAAGAATTATCTCATAAGACCAGATGGGTAAGCAGAAGTATAGATCTCGGATAAACTTACGCTGAGCAAAAAAACATCTCGTTTGCAAACAGGCACTGAACAGGGTGCCTGTGAAACTACTGAGAAAAGAGGTGCTTGATCCCCAAATTTAAATGATGGCTTCTAGTTGACAGCAGCTTTGATTGCTCCTTGGAGCTATCCAAGCGAAGGAGAAACTCATGCAGTTGTCAGCCTGATCACTGACTAACTGGACCCATCATGTTCTGACAGGTGTATCAGGTACAGATGCTTGTAAAATTTTCTTAATAGGGGAGTCAGACAGGTCTATCTGATCCATCAGCTGCCTCATGTGTGGAGATGTCACCGTCACCATCGCTTCAACTTGCTTTCCTCCCATCCTTGTTCAGCAGAGAAGGCTAATATATTCCCCTGAAGACCTATAAAGGTTGTAGCCTCAGAGCTCTGTTATTGTATTCGTTGTAAGTATGTATATACAGATATCATATTTTTCTTGTCTGGATTCCACCCCATTTTCTACCCAAAGAAGAGCAATAGTTATAGCTGTTCTGCCCTGGTCTGCCTGATTTTACATGGTTCCCACATTGTCTAAAGAGCAGCAGCAGCCAAATTCTCATGTCAGGAGCCTTTAATTTTCATATCTCTTCCTCTAGCAGCTGTGGATTTCCTTCCATTTTTCCATTGCCTGCAGAGGTGGACACTCTTGCCTGGACCTCTCGCAGCTGGAGTCACAGACACCAGGTGAAGAAGTGACCCTAGCAGTAAGCCTGCTCTTCTGTAATAAATGGCTTCCAGCCGCAGAGAGTCCTTCCCTGTGGGCTTTTATCAGTAGCCACGGTTGTCACCATGTGGTTGTAAAGAATCAGACGAAAAGCACAAATGAACATTCAATGATTAATGGGAGGGACACCATATCTGGTAAAATCTGTACCCGACCTCAGCATGAAAAGAGGAATTTAGCAGATAGGATTGACTCCTAAGAGTTTTGTCCAGGTGCCAAATTTAAACACACAAGTATTATCTATCCTTATTTTAAAGTCATCAATTAGATTCAGAAGGATTATGAAAATAGTTCATTATGGAATAGTTACTTCAGTTTAGGGGCACCCAAAGCGAAACAATGAACAGGAATCTGATTTCAGAAGATCCTGTTCTTCAGGCTTCTAAAAACCTGACTTCTTTAAGGTGCCTTCATTTGAAGCACCCAAAATTATTACGTCTGAAAGCTAGAAGTAATTATTGAAATATAGCTTTGTCCCTTATGTGTAAGAGCATAACAATCCAAATCATGCTGCTGAGCCTTAGCTTCAATTACCTACAATTCCTTCAGGTGCAACTTGGGAAGCTGTCTCAGAGGGAGACATTGCCAGTATGCTGATGCACTGCTGCCATTTCAGGCTGTCTTTTTTTCTAGTTTCTAGCAGTAATTTGATCTAGGTGTTTGTGCGGACCTTGCATGGATGTGGTATAGAATGAAGCCCTGTGCAGCTCAGCAGATACAAGCCCTGGTTACCAGTGATCACTCCTCTTGGCCTTTGGCTCTGATTTGTGAAGGTAGAAACCTCATCAGCTCATCAAGTCTTACTCCTTTGCTAAGAAACATGATGAGATTTGACAAAATGGGCACAGGTGACTGATCATTTGTCCCTTTGCTAGTGAGCTGATATGGCAGAGCCAAAACTCAAAGTTTGGCTCACCCAAGTCCAGTGTACTGGTCACTGTCTTGTACCTCAGAGAGGTTTTGGAGAGGGGAATTATCATTTGTCTCGTATGGGTCCAGCGTCTACCTCACCCTTGCTTATTTCAGTAAAATAGGTCTTCGATATCAGGATGGTCACGTGCAAAACTGTTCTCTTAAGTGCCAGTTTAAAAAATGGTGATAGCTAAGATGCTGCTTTCAAATCAAGTATTGACCGTTTGTATAAGTAAGAAATAAATGTTCTAGAAATATATTTCTCAGTTGTTTCTGAAGTGACACAGATTTTTGTCCAGTTTTCTAGAAATGAAGCTTATGTTTGGTTGTTTGGAGGGGATAGGAAGTATATGGTCATGCTTTATTTCCATTTAATGTAGCATGTGTCCTTTGGAAAGACACCATCCCATGCCATGTGCCCTGCACTCCATGTGCATGCACAGATGCAGGCTCTGTGCAGTGAGGTACAGTAACCAAACTCCTAGGCTACAGTTGTAGAAGGGAAAATTTTGGCTATTGATTTCATAAGCACAGAGAGGAGGTCAGCTGTTAAGTGTTTCAACTCACTTGTAAGTTGTTTTATTATCCTGTTGTATTTGTAATACTTGAACAATCATCGTTGCTGCAAATTGATGGCATTAAAAAAAATCCTGGGTTTGCAGCAGAAGCAGGAGAAGGGGAGGAGAGGATATGCTTGGAAGTTGGTAAGAGGGAAGTAACTTGGAGTTGTTCATGTTGAAATATTTACTGCCTTTAACAGATTTTTTATGGGCTTCAGGAGAGATTTGAATGAGGTGTTAGGTCGAAAACTGAACTGAGAGGCTGTTCCTTATGTAGAAGAAGATGGTATAAAGGAATTAACTGTTTGACAGCTGGACTTTGACTTGTGATGGATATTTTTTATAGAAGAATAAGAATCTCTCTCTTCTTTGCTGGCTGCTCAAAATACAGGGCCAGGCGCGCGGGGGGTCACTACTCACTTCTCTGTCCCCGTGCTGGGAGCGGGTGGATGGGGACTGTGTGGGCGGCTTCTCCTTCTGCCTCCGGACTCTCCAGGGAGCTGGGACAGAGGGAGATGTGCCGGGCTGTGTTACTGTCACGGGTGGACAGTGAGAGACTGCCCGTGGGACACGGCAGGGAAGCGTGGGGGGTAAGTGGGACTCAGGGGTGTGTGTCTGAGCCACAGTGCCTCCCGGAGCTGCTTTACTTGGGGTGCAGGTTGTGTTCAAGTTCTTACTCAGGGCTTGGTTTACAGGCACTATCCAGCCTATAAAAAGCAATTAAAACATAGCAAGTAATCCCCCCTGGCAACCCTTGTAGGCTTGCAGAAAAGAACTCTGCAGATAAATTACTGCTCTTCAACATCAGCTTGTATCCACCTCATAAACCCATTCCTGAGCTCAGCACAGGGAAAGAAATAAAATAGCATTCAATTAAAGACTAGGGTCTTGTGTTGTGGTTTTTTGGTTTGTTTGTTTTTTGTTTTTTTACTCTGAAAGTTCATTTATTTTTACCTAACGAACAACATTATTACCCCTATAACTCTCTCTGTGTTGGCACTGGGGCTCTGCGTCGCCGGTGTCTGACAGCTTGCTAATAATGCAGCGTGGTATGAGCACGTCCTGTGCCAGCAGCGATTACTGCGAGCAGGCGGCAGCACGATGACAGCCTTGAGAAGCGGCAAGCACAATCTGAGAGGTGACATCGGAGGGAATTTCCCAATTATTTCTGCTTTGTTATGCCTAGGGTGATGGAAAGGTCACATGGCGAGAGCACTCCTGCCCAAAAGGTGCAGGTCACCTTTTTCAGACTTCTCAAAATAGTCCCTCTATAATTAGGGGATGTGATTTAATTTTATTATAGTTTTTAAAAGAAAATAAACTATTGACAGCTGAGGTTGCAGGCTGAATTTAGCCATAATCACAACCACAGATGCCTGTGTTTTCACACAAGTAGCTGTACTCATTAAGTCTTCCTGTATAAACAGCTAAACCTCGGGACTGAATTGCCAAAAGAAGCCAAGACTTCTGAATACCAGTGTGCTGCCACCCAGGGACCTACTGGATATATCTGAGTGGGCAAGGGGAGAGAAGGGAGAAGAGCAAGGAGCAGTGAGGACGGCTGTTGTGCTGGTGCTGCTGACCATGAAGAATGGGTTTAATCTTATTTAAAGTTACCATTTCAAAGTTAGGCATCTATGCTTAGCCGGACACGCAGACTCATCTGTAGGTAATGGAGAGTGAGGGTCCAGGCTGCCGAACAGCCCCTCCTGTGCCTCTCACAGCAGAAACCTGGATTACAGGCTTAGGCAGGACACACAGATTTACTTAGCCAAAACTAGATAAGATGACTTTCATCCTGTGTGGTTTTTGACATCATACCAGTTGAAATATTAATCCTCTTCCTGTGACAGCATGGTGCTGCCATGGTGTAGGTCTCGTAAAATTACCAGAAAGGTGGGGTTTTTTTCCCTGTTAGAAGATATTTTAATATAGAGCTATCAATCGACTTCATTTAAGGCTGTATATTCTGGTGGTATCTGTGGAAGGGGCAGTAGTCAGCAAGAACGGAGACACAATATCTGCTGTGGCTGACGCATTTTGCAGACCCCTGTCCAAAGCCAAGCCTTTGCCTCTTCCCTTGGGGTAACAGGGCAGGGAGAAAGTGAGCAGTTCTCACTCAGGAGTTGGTGTCGTCGGTGACTACATATTGAGAAGGGCAAGAAAATCGATACATCTGCTTGCAGACCTGAGCATGCACTCGTTCAAGGGCTAGTTGGGGGTCTAACTCATCTCCTTAGTCCTTCCAGATTAGACATATTGCACAGTCAGGGGATGCCAGTACTACAGAAAATAAATACGTATCAGCCTGGAAAATTTCTGCAAGAAGGATTTTCAGTTGGTGACATCCCACGAAGTTATATATCACGGTATAAAGCACAGGAGAAGCTGAGTCTTTTTATTTTTTTTCCCATTAACAAATGCCCTATACAAGTTTGCATTTTTGGGGGTGAAAAATCAAAATTTAAAATACTACCTTAGTCTTTTGAGAACAGCAATCCCAATGCCTTTTTTACAGCTCCCAGTCCTCTGTGCTGAGCAACCCACACAGCTTACTCTGAGCAGCAGGCTGTGTCCCGTTGGGGTTCTAGGATACGAGGGCTATGGGAACTTCGACTGCATCAGGATATGAAGAGAGACTATTAGGCAGCACAATGTGATCCTCAAATCCAAACTCCTAAATTTAGAGAAAAATATGGAAATTAAAAACACTGTAATGAAGAGGTGTGGCTTTTTTTGCCAAAAACCCCACAACTGTTGGAAAGCTGAGATTCAGTGAGAAAAGCACTTCATTTGATGCCCAGTTTTGTCAAAAACACTTTGGAGGGACGCTATCACTGGTGCTGAGCGGTATAGGAAGGTATTAAGTAGCAAAGCTTGATGTCTGGTATGGTCTGCAAAACAGATCATAGAAGAGGAAAATAAAATTGAGGTCCCTGAAAGTAGGAACCTAAATTGTTCTTCAGCGATTTTTCCCCATCGTCAACTTGCAGGAACATGCATGCAAAGTAGCATTTTCTTTTTCTCTCTTAAACTGGAAGAAATGCACTCCAGAGGTGGACCTGAAGTGCTAAATGCGAAGCTCTGGGATACCTGAGGCATCCGCAGGACCTGCAGGAGAACCGTGTCCCTCCAGTGCAACACTGGGGCCAGGAGAAGTACCCAAAGCTCTAGATGCTTATGTGTAGGCAACCGAGTTGAACATGTCCTGATGAGCTCCCTACTTCACATGTGGACACCTAAATTTAGGTGTCTTAATCTCAAGATGAGTCCCATCTAATGTTTCACATTTTGCAAATCACTGATTTTTTAATTACATATCTGCTTCCTGCAAAACAAAGTTGTATTTCTGTTCCCCTCTTCATCCCTAAGGAAAAAACACAGCACCTCCAAATGGAAATTCTGAGTATTTCCGGAAACCTGTTCAATGTATGTGTTGGTTTTGTTAAGCGTTTTCCGTATTTATGCCACGTATGTGTTAAACACGACATGCCCTTTGTTTATCCTAATGTTGCATGACACACTCAGGCATTTGGGAAAATCGAAGATGGTTGGGAAGGAGGAGTCCCTGTGTCTCGATGGTGTCCGTGCTGCTGCCGTCTTGGTAGGCAGGGCTTCGGTCTGTTCCTTGCTCATGTTTATTGATGTGTTTGAACTTGAGCAAGTCTCTAAGCTCCTCTGTGCCTCAGTTCCCTGTCCAACAGCAGCATTCCCACCTGTCTGCACTGGAAGCTCATTTTTTTTTTATTAAATCTCTTTTTTTTTTTTTTTTTTTTTTTCTTCTGGGCAAGGAATTTCTTTTAGTTTCCCATGAGATTGTCCTAGTATTATGCAAGGAAAAGAGATAAAGAGATCGGGAGTACTAAGCTAAGCAAAATGTGTATCCATTATTGCATTGATGGGTTCAGCATCCTTTTGGCAAATCCAGTCTCAGCGGAACAGCAGCCTTTTGGCAAATCCAGTCTCAGCGGAAAGCACAATCTGGTTTTCTGTGTTTTGGAGTTAAGCTTAACCCATGGAGGGTGCTTATGGGAGAGAGGGGTTGCTTTCTGAGGGTGTTTTTTCTCCCTTTGGCAAGTTACCTACTGTGCAGGGTGCAGTTTCTCCCAGGATGAGTTAAGAAATCCTCTGTCCAAAGTAATCTTGGATGTATACCCAAATCTCTCTCCAAGTGAGGCCAAGCTCTTTGGCAGGTCCCGTTTGCAGCGAGGTGCTCGAGAGCTGACAGCCCAGGCCCTGCTGAATGGGCCAGCGCAGAGCTGGGGCTGATTAATGATGCAAACACGGCCCCAAGAAGCGATGCCTGAGCAAACAGGGGTGATGTCAGCCCTAGCAACAGATGGCAAAGCCCCTTCTCCACGGGCTGCTCGAGGGCTCGGAGCTGCTGAATAAAGAACAATAAGGGTAACACAGGGTTAACCGCCACTTTTATCAGCGTTTTTGTGCTGGCTTAGCTCTTTCACAGCAAAATGTCAGTGGCTGAATTGATTATTTTCTTTGTTTTGCTGTCCAGACATAAGAGAAAAGTGGCCACAAGCAACTTTTAGCTCTTGGGGCCTCCTGCTAAAAGAGGCATAATAAACATCCTTCCTGCAAATGTGGCAAAAGCAATTGAAGGTGGAGCTGTTTTATAGAGGTTTCTGATGCTGTTGCAAATTGTTATGGGTCAGTTGCTATTTCTAACATAAACCTCAGCTACTCAGGGTGGCTGGAAATGTCTCTGTTAATTACCATTAGGCTGAGGACTTGTCTGTAGACACAAGTTGTATTGCTTTAACTACACTGGTATCATTAAAGCGGTACAAATACCCTGAAGTGAATGCAGTTGCAATGGTATAAATGAGCTTGTTTATCTCATAATCTATGCTAGTATAAAGCACCTTTATACCCATTTAATTGCACTCACTGGGGGTTGTGCCAATATAAATGTTTTGGTACAAAAATCAATAACTGGCATAGTTGGAGGCAGCAGGCTGTCTGGGGTCCGGCAGGCTGGAAGTGCAGCGCTGAAGCAGCTTCCAGACTGAATGCTCAGCTATTTTTGTTTTTAATCTATCATTCTTGTCTTGACCTAGAAATAAAAATTGAATGAAAAGTTGAATTTATCTCAGTGGCAGAAATAGGGGTCACAGGTGCTAGCTCCCTCCTTTGAACTCCAGTGGCCAGAGGATGAGGAACCGTCTCTCCTTGCACGGAGACATGGAAAGGGGCCAGCCGGCAGCGGATCCCAGAGCAATGACGGGAAAGAGAGTGATGCAGCCTGAGACAAGGGATTCAGAGCTGCTTCACAGCTCCCAGACAGTTTCTGGGGCTACTCTAATTTATGCTGCAAGGCCACACTGACAGCCTCAAGTCAGAAAGGACCTGGGGCGAGGGAGAGTCCTGTTCTGCCTCCCCCATTTGCCTTCTGGGGTTTATCTCTTAGGACACAGAGGGTGGGATTCCCCTTATCAAACTCCACAAATATCTGCACCTGAGCTAGTTTTGTAAACTGTCTTTGCAATGCTTGGAGAGATAGACACCCCTAAACTGCATTTTATCTCCTCTTAGCTTGGGTATCTAAAATAAACCATATAAATCATGCTTAAGAAGTGCCTACTTCTTTCCTTTGACTGTACAAGGTGGTTTGTCAGCCAGGTAGGATGCACAGAGTACAGTGAGCCTTACCTGTACTGGTTAACCAGGGTCCTGTTCTGGGCCATGACACCTGCACTAACCCTTGGCTTTGAGAGGGGTTTTGGTGGTGTGGCTGGGGGAATACTTACCGACCCTTGGAAAAATCCATGTACTAAAAATGCATTTAGTCTTACTTCTTTGCCTTCCTTCCTTTGACTGACAAAGCAAAATTATTTTCGGGCGTAGGGTGTCTTAGTGAACTTTTAATGAACTGTTGCTCGTTTCACTTTTTAATGAACTATTGTCCATTATTTTGGTACTTTGCACTGTTGCTGCTTCTATTCATTTCCACCTGCTCGTACAAGCTTTGCCTCTGGAACAGACACGGCCACTGAAGCTCTCCGTGCCCCGCTGGCTTTGCACCACCGTCACCACCGCTCTGTGTGCAGTAGCTACCAGGATTGTCCAGGTGCTCGAGCAGCGCGCTCAGCTTTGCATTGCTGTTACTGTGTATCGCAACCTTTTGGAAAATTGTGTTTCGTTGTTTATATGATTAGATCTGTGCCTCTCCTGGCTTCGATGGAGCCCCGTCCCAGCTGCTGAGCAGTCTCCAGTCTCTTCTCCCAGTTCCTGCATGTCTCTGTGGTGCCCCAGCACACCTTCTCCAGTCCAGTGTGCTTGGGGTAGATTTGGGCTTTAAAGAAGCTGACAGAGATTTCCTCCATCTTAAAATATTTTAAATACCTCGTCCGTTTCCCTTTTATTTCTGGGTTGTTTTAATTTCACCAAGCACATCCCAGGTACCTGCAGCAGGTATAAACTACTCCTTTTGGATCCTACAGGACCAATTTCTAGACCTAGAGCTCTGCTACTGATGTAAAAACAATACTGCTAGTAAAGTGAATAATTTGTTTGATTGAGAATGCCTAATTGATTCATCAAAGGTTATACAGCATAAACACTTAAAAGCATCCTGCTGTGAGATGCCACTCATCCTGCTGCCATACGAAGCCCAAGGACCAAATGCTCTGTATGTTTTAAGGAGGTACAGAGTCTTAGCCTTAAAACCCCAGTAACTTGTGGTTTCTTCTTGCCCTGAGACTTTCTGTCCTGTATTTGTACATGATTTTTACCCATATTTATCTATTTTTTATCCCAAGAAGGAGTCTCAAAATTGCTCACAAACCTGAGAGACTGAAGATAAGAGTTTTAATTGTGCTTCTGCTATGGTTTGCACCAGTCTCAGCATGTAGTTTTATTTTTATAGCTAAGATTCTCTATCTATAAAGTGGGATAAATCTGTTTAACCTGTGGAGGAGTTAACCTCATACCTCACACAGGCTTTTGGTGCTGAATTCATTGGCATTTATGAAGTACAATGTAACCTTTGTATGATAGATGTTGTTAAAGAACATGATGTTGAGGTTCTTAGATTTTCCTGGGTTTTATTTTTTTTATTATTATTTTTAAGTGCCTGTTGAAAACTATAAAGTCACTGAAGAGTGAAGTTTTATTTCCAACTTGATAAAACATATCAAAAACTATGGAAAACTTAAGTAACTTAGTATTGTTTTGAGTCCTGAGTCTGAGGCAGTTTTATTCCCTTTAGTACTGAATAAAAAAATTTAATCTGATCTGTAAATCAACCCTTTGATGCAGTAAAACTGCCAGAAACCAAAACTGCTCTGGCTCAAATGATAGGCACTTATTCTGGCTGACAACTTATGCTTTTAATTGGAAGCTACAGCTTTTGAAATGAATTGGACAGGGTGAAATCATCACAGTCTTAGATGCAGACAATGACAGAAGCCAGTATGTTCAGTTCTCTTCGTTGAGGCTTGTAACACAGGGAGAGCTGGTGATCTTACTGGATTGCAATTGAAGGTATTTGCCCTTCAATGAGTAATGAGCTTGCAATCACATTTTGCTGGAATATGTGCTTTGTACAAATGGAACTTAAATCAGAAGGAAGTTAAATCTCATTTCTTGCTCTCCTATCAAAACCTTCATGCTTGAGCACCTTGTAGAGAGGAACATTAGGCTCACATTTCTGTAATCTTATTTGTTATTCAAGATTTGCTCCTGATAGCTTAAACTACTGAAAAAAAAAAAAAAAAACACCCATACAGCCTTAAAAATGGAAAATTGATTCATTTTCACCACTTTGCAAAGCCTTTCATTATAAAGGGGGAGCAAAGCAAGTAGAAAAGAACTGCGTGCATCCAAAGTCACCAAATCTTTCCACTTGTTCCCAGGGCTCAGACAACAATGCTGCTATGAAAATAGCTCTGAGGAGGAAGAGCATGCTGGGTAATGAGATGCAAATGAGCGCACCAAGCATCCCACTCTGCTTCAGAGCCTTTGTATCCAGTAGTGCAATAACAACCAGCTTTTGAGTCATGATAGGTTAGTGCAGAATAGGTTTCACAATGGGTGTGTGTATTATCCTCATGGCTCTCCTCAGCTTGTGGTCAGCAGGATGGTTAAACGTGGCATCCATTTTATTGAGCAGTCGCCTAGATTAAAACTAGCTGAAACAAGAGTGTCACAGTTAAGTGTAACAAAAGTCAGTGTGAGACCTTGTGAAGGGAGAAGGGCATTTTATTTAACTTGCTCTGTAAGTTGGTATTACCTACTCACACTCCCATACCCTACACAGCAGGGCATGTATATCTAAGTGCTGTGGCCAAGATGACTTGTGTGAGAAACTGAACTTGTCACTGTGTCTCTTGGGTTCTTCTTGACTGACAAGGAACCAAGGATTGGACAGGTCTTTTAAAACATCTAGGAAGTATCAGTTATCTTTTCATCTCAACCTCGTTTACTTCTGTCTCCATAAATCACTACCTTCTGTCTTCATCTCCTCATCTTGGGTATCTTCAGGGCTGTCATCTATCTTTCTCTTAAAATGATGGTATATGTGATGTGCTGTAACCTTGTTGCCCTCCTCTTGTTACCAAATTACAGATCTTCTGCTGACAAGTTGTCAATGCTGGGACCTTATCAGGGCCCTCTGCCCAGATGTAAAGAGCAGATTCGCCAGAGTTCATGTGTTTGATGGCTGTCAGTACCCTCTTTGCTTTATGAGTATAGACCATTCTTTTAAACCCAACTGTTGTTTCTTCTGGTGCTTTCACACACATACATTTCCATTCCTATTTCATCCATATCCATCTCAATATTTCTGATAGGGATCTGCAAAAAAGGAGACTTGATTTAGTCAATTGGAAGGACTAAGGAAGGAATAGAGAATTTGATTGCTCCTTGGGCTCACAGTTGTGCTGTGCAGGTCTGGGAGGACCTCAGAGCCCCATTTCTGTGACCAGGTGATGCCTGGATCAAGTCACACACGTCACTCTTTCAGGTAGGTGAACATCATTATCTGGGGTCTTCAGAGGGTGAAGAAGTAGGATATGAGGACCTATGCACTAACCAAGAGTTGAAAGGAGAAGGAAGAGAGTAGAAAGACAACAAAACAGGAGATGGATTGTATCAGCAGTGATGGATCAAAATCGCATGTCTAGGTTTCAGGCAGCAGAAATTAAAAAACAAGTGATGGTGTTTGTCCTTAAAGCTCCAGCATCTCCAGCAGCACCTTGTCACAGCCTCTGGATGCTTGTGTATCTTCTGTCTCCAAACCAGTCCTTGTAGTAGCACCACTCCATCCTCATTCATTTAAGTAGCTGGCCCTTACTCCTCTGTCATCAGGCCCATCAGTGGCAAAGGCTTGCTTAATATGCCCTGCTTCCAGTCTTCTCTTCTGATAGGATTGATGCACATTCACATCCTCCCCCAATGTACATCTCCTTGTTCCTCTGTCCCCTCTATACTCTCATCCCAATCCCTTCAGGTTCTTCCCCAGTCAGTCTGGGAGTTCTAAATAAAACAGTGTTGTTGTTTAAAAGCAGCCAGCAGGGATGTCGCTTGGGATGCTGCTGAGACCCTTGACTGAGCAACCGAACATGGGGTCTGCTTGCCCTTCCTCTGCTCCATAGAATCATGGAATTGCTTAGTTTGGAAAAGACCGTTAAGATCACCAAGTCCAACTTTTAACCTAGCACTGCCAAGTCCACCACTAAACCATATTCCTAAGCACATCTTTTCAATACTTCTAGGGATAGTGACTCCACCATGTCCCTTGGCAGCCTGTTCCAATGCTTGATGGCACTTTAAGTGAAAAAATTGTTCCTAATATCCAATCTAAAACTCCCCTAGCAGTATATAAGGCCATTTCTTCTTGTCATAGAATCACAGAATCACAGAATGGCAGGGGCTGGAAGGGACCTCTGGAGATCATCTAGTCCAACCCTCCAGCTAAAGCAGGTTCACCTAGAGCAGGTTGCACAGGAACATGTCCAAGCGGGTTATGAATATTATGAATATTACCAGGGAGAGAGCCTCCCCAGCCTCTCTGGGCAGCCTGTGCCAGGGCTCTGTCACGCTCACAGGAAAGATATTTTTCCTCATATTCAGATGGAATTTCCTGTGTTCCAGCTTGTGCCCATTGCCCCTTGTCCTGTTGTTGGCCACCACTGAAGAGAGTCTGAGCCCATCCTGGAACGGGTTGCCCAGAGAGGTGGTGGAGGCCCCATCCCTGGAAACATTCCAGCTCAGGTTGGACGGGGCTGTGAGCAACCTGATCTGGGTAATGGTGTCCCTGCTCACTGC
>KL263744.1:65046-79613 GCA_000699545.1 Podiceps cristatus
TTGGCCACCTGGGCACACTGCTGGCTCATGTTCAGCCGGCTGTCAACCAACACCCCCAGGTCTTTTTCTGCCTGGCAGCTTTCCAGCCGCTCCTCCCCAAGCCTGTAGCGTTGCCTGGGATTGTTGTAACCCAAGTGCAGGACCCGGCACTTGGCCTTGTTGAACCTCACCAAACTGGTCTCTGCCTATTGATCCAGACTGTCCAGATCCCTCTGTAGCACCTCCCTACCCTCAAGCAGGTCAACAGTCCTGCCCAACTTGGTGTCATCTGCACATTTACTGAGGGTGCACTCGATCCCCTCATCCAGATCATTGATATAGATGTTAAACAGAACTGGCCCCAACATTGAGCCCTGGGGAACAACCACTTGTGACCGGCCACCAACTGGATTTAACTCCATTCACCACAGCTCTTCAGGCTTGGCCATCCAAACAATTTTTACCCAGCACAGAGTACACCCATCCAAGCCATGAGCAGCCAGTCTCTCCAGGAGAATGCTGTGCGAAATGGTGTCAAAGTCTTTACTAAAGTCTGGGCATACAACATCCACAGCCTTTCCCTCATCCACTAAGTGGGTCACATTGTCATAGAAGGAGATCAGGTTAGTCAAGCAGGACCTGTCTTTCATAAACCCTGTGTATGCATGTGGAAGGAGCTCAGCCTGAGGATCCTGCCTTTCACTTGGTATCTAAGCAAGAGAGATCTCTTTGCAAGTAACTGATTCTGCTCCTCTTCTTCAGCCAAAGATTTACTGGTACGCAGGACCCACTCTTGCCTTTCTGCTCTGACAGCTGTTCAGCAAGGCTGAGGTACTGGACTGACTTTGCAGAGAAAAGTAGCTACTGTTCAGATTCTTGTTCTACTGTGCATTTTTGCTATTTGTTCTGCACTGAGCCTTTGAAGTGGGGGGGTCAGAGCTAATACTGTATTTTACCCATTGATAACAATTTAATAAATCCCTGCAGACAACTGAGAAAAAGAAAGCAGAAAACCCTGGAAAGCAAAGAAATTAATTTCAGTCTTTAAAGAAGTTATCTTCTATGATTCTTTACTTAACAATAAATTTTGGAAGATGCTTAATGCTGTTATGCCTGAGCTTTATGAGATTGTTAGTTAATATCTTACTATTACACAAGTCACTTTTTCCTTTATAGATTACAAGGCACTTTACAAAGAAAGATATCAATTATGTCAGTTTTATGGGAGGGGAAACTGAAGCATGAAGACATAAAATGTCTCATGTAAGGTTACAGACCAAGACAGAGGGTGAGCTGGAAACCAAGCAGAGTCGTCTCAGTATAGTTTCCTAGGCAGGAGACCACCTTGGGAAGGGCAGCAGATCTTGAGACTGCTGAGGTCTATCTGTGAGTTGTGTGTTATGAAACAAGGCCATATATCTTTTCTATGAGGCTTCCTTCCGCAGCTATGCGTTCTGCCTCTGGATCAGGAAGGTCACCTCGTCAATGAATCATGTTTTTATTAGAGATGAAGATGAGATTGACTTGACCTGGGGAATCTGCAGGTAGCACAAGGCGCCGCTCTCCCAAGTCTGTGGCTTTGCTGAGCTGGAGACAAGTGCTGGTAATGAGGGATCAACGCCTTTCTTTTGAGCACAGTTGGGAGAAAAGCCAGGGTTGTTTTTCTATTGTCAAAAACAGTGCTTAGTTGAGGGGGTGTGTGTGTAGAAATGCAAAATCACTTCTCTTTAGAAGGTAATAAGGGTGTCTAGATTAAGAAGAAAAACTGACAGCTGTGCCCTGCGCACCCTCCACACCTCCTCCACAATTGAAAAAGGAAAATACCAGGACTTCATCATGCTGTGACCTATGCATAAATTCTACAAAAGTGTACATTGGAGACTTTTTTATTATTATTTTTTCCTTCCTTTGTTATTACTTCATAATATGCCAGAGAAAGAGATGGAACAATAATTCATGATGTATTCAAGCCCAAGGTGCAGAGTATTTGCATAGCCCCTTTCCACCAAAAGTGGCACCACCTACCCCCGCCACAGACGTTATATAAGTCTTCTTTCTTGCAAACAGTGAAATTAATTAGCATAAATTATAACCAGAGTCTAGTTAGGCTCAGTCATTGCTGTTGCAGAATTATGAGGCCTTTGTGCACAAAAAAAATAAAGAAAATTGTATAATGATTATGTGTGCTGGTTACTAAGCTAGCCACCAGTTATATATATTTATAGCTATTCCTGCCAGTAATAATTATATGCTAATTATAACCCAAATAGAATTCTGTAATTTCTCCCTGAAAATGAAAGCGATGCAGGGGGATGTTAAAATCTGTACTGAGGCATCATATTATCAATTAGGTTTTTAGGCAGCACTGCACTTTTTAATGGAAGAAAACAAAAGAAGAATGCTGCTTCTGTTTCTATGTATTCATTTGAGCCTAAATAAAGGACTTGAACTTGAAAACCTTCTTATTCCCCAAACTGTGAACTTCCATGTGAAATGTTTTAGGAGAGCTCAGTCCCCGCATGACAGTCCCTCAAGGGCATTTGCTCAGTTGTTTCAGAGCATCACAGCCCTATGAGATGACTCAGGCTAAAATGACACCGCAGAGAAATTGCCCATCAGTTGTGCTGGAGGAGCCAGTGCAGCTTGGGCACTTGGAGCATTATCAGTCTTTTCATTTAAAAATTGCAGCTGTGGATTGCAGACTCCGTGTGTTTGATGGTGGCTCCACAACCCTGTCCCTGAGGGAACATTTTTGAGGGCAGGCTTTTTGAAGTTGCAGTTTGAACACTAGCCTTATCCCACCTGAGTTCAGGCACTTCACTGAGATGCCTGGAGCTATTTATGGTCCAAAGCAACCATAGTCAGGTGGTCTGATACAGGCAGGTTTGTAGACTTCATCCTGCTGTCCACAGCTATTTGGGATTTGGCTTCTTTGTGGCCAAACCCAACTCACTGTCATCGCTCTTTTAGCAAATAAGAATAACTATGATAATCACTGCAGAAATGTGAAAGAACTGGCACCTTCAATTGAACTCCTGTAGCAAGTAACTATTGAGGGGTATTATCAAATCTGGGATTTGAACCATGAAATTGGGAGATAACAAATAAAATGTCAGTGGTAAAGAGCAGAAAGAGAGGGTGAAGAAATAAGCCTTGCAGTCACAGAACTATTTGTCTGACCTCTGTCATCTTCAAGTCTTTTGAACATATTTTGAAGGACGGTATAATTAAAAACATGGAAATTAGTAGACAATAGGATAAAAGTGTTCATGTATTTACCAGAAGTAAATCCTATCAGCCTATCTTGATGTCATTGATAAGATACATGATGTTCTAAGAAATGCTCTGTGTGTCATCTACATGGACTTCAGTAATGCATTTGATATGGTTGCACTGCAGAATTTATGAGGTACGAGGACATGGAGATTAATAATCGAATTGATATGTGCATATGAGTCTGGCTAAAGAGGAAATAAAAATGATGAGTCTTGAAAGAGGAATTTGCTTGCTGAAGGGCACACATTAACAGATTATTTCTAGTATTGGCTAGACAAATGATCTTGTTTGGTGGTTTCTTTAATGGTGCTGGCTTCAAAAATGGGAGTTTGCTGTGATCCAGAGTTATTAGGCATCATCCACACAGGAGAGGTTGGGGTAAAAAAGAAGAAGGAAAGGATCCCTGGGAGTTTGAAGAGTAGAAATTCATTACTGGAGTAAACAAAAGGGTGTATTTGAGGGCTAATAACAAGATTGCTGCTCTCTGATAGACGTGCATCCACTGGAGGCAATAGAGAAGCTGCTTTAGTGGGGCTGTGTAGATGTTATCTGCAGCACAGATACCACCAGGCATAGGAGGGATGAGGGCTGGGACTGGGATGCAAGAAGGGCAATAGCAAATCCATTAGGTGAGAGGAAGCCAAAGGAGCTTGGCTTGTTTAGTTGACCAAAATGAAGGTGTAAGTTGCTTATGAACATAGTCTGTCTGGAGACAGGGACTTTCAGCCATGCAGCTCCCTAACAGCGCTCCAGGAGGGATACGGGAAACAGAAAACCTGGCCACTTTTAAAACGGAGAATAATATTTAGGAGAGTGGTGGCTTTGCCTGCAGTTGCTGAGGACTGTGCTGGCTGAGTTTTGAAGGGATGAAAGGGAGTCCCTCCGAGTCCCCTGTTCCACCAGGCTGAACAGACTGGCAGACCATATTGTCATTTTAAACAGATTCTAGGAACAAAAAAAAAGCCAGAATCTGCCTTTAAAGGAAAGCATAATCCAAGTTCTTCATTGAAGTAAATGTTTGCTGTGCATTTTGTGCAGTTTTGATATTTTCAGCAATAAGCTGAGGGAACTCTAATGAGAGACAGAAGGGACAACCAAATAGGAATATAAAGGTTTTGCTTTAGCTTCTCCTTTATTTTTTTTTTTCCAGACATAACCACACATTAGAAAACATAACTGTTTTTATAAACAATGATTTTTTATACCTAGCTTGTTTCAAAGAGGTCGTTTCACTCTGATTCTCACCTCAGGAAAAACAATAAGGCAGCAGTCCTCTGCGTAATCGCAGTCTCGCCTGGTGGGTTCTCTTTCCTGTTCAATGAAGAATCATTCATTTAGATCGGAATACAGTCTTCCTAAATTAGGGGTTTACATGTGTAATTATATAAAATGATATGTTTGTTTACATCTCCAAGTAAAATGTACATCGTTTTCTATCATTTATCTTTGAAATTCAATTTCACTTTGTCGATCCCTAATTTATTGCAGGAGATGAATGTGCTCTTAGAGTGTTTACAACGCCTCTCACTGCCTGTGGGTAATAAAATTACCCTTGTTATTGCTATTCATTTTGACATTTCTGTGGTTAAGAATACGCAATAGTTTTACTTTCCTGAATATATGGTGGAAATCCTAATGCTATTTATTGTGGCTGCCCATTTTTTTCCATCTAAAGTCCTACATTTACTTTTAAAGAGTAGCAGGATGGTTGACAGCTGATGGCTGTATTTCTCAACAGATGTATATGCTTTTCTGTGTTCTGTATATGTATGGGAAGCCTGTGTTCATACCTTTGTGCGTACTGTTAATAAATATTTGAGATTTCTAGTAAACTCATCAGTAAACTCATACATTCCCACATGAATTTCTGTACATGCAGCCTAGGGGTTCTGTTGAATGAGCAGTCAGTATAACCAGTTGCTGAATTTATGGAACATTTCTGGAAAAGCAGTGTTTGTTTTACTACTTATTCCTTTTGTCTGTTTAACTTTTTGGGTTAAAAGGCCCATATTTTCAGCAAACAATCCCAAGGCATTTTTCTTCCCAAGCAGAACTTTCAAGGATAACTCTACAGAACGCTTCCTTTGATATCTTCATGTGGTTTTCTTTCTGTATCCTTGTTCCTTACAGTATCTGAGAAAGGCAGATAGGGAACTGCATCCACTTTGGACTGTGACAGGATAGCATCAGCATTGCAGGATGTTCAGAGCATCTTGCAGGGCACAAGAACTCTGCAGAGAAAGCTCTCTAATTTTATATTCTCGTTTCCACTTCAAAATTGTTCTCTTTGAAGATGAGGATCACTATCTTAATGAGCAGAAAGTTTCCCCCAGCAACCAGGGACTAGAAAGCTTTGAGACAAGACCTCAGCTAATCCAACACCATCTCTGTGAGGGTGTGATGTATAAGCCCTGACAATATGGTCCTGTGCTGCCTGGTTGTCCTGGTTAAAGACCCTGACACTGCAAGTGGAGAGGGTGTAAAGCATGTACTGCTATGACTTGCAGCCAGGCAATATATTCTGAGATTTCCATCAAACGCTGTGTAATAACCTGAAGTCCCTAGTCATACTTCTAACCCATCCCACACTTGTATTTTTTTAACGAAAAGTTTTTTATGAATATAGATAGTAAAAAAAAAAAAAAAAAAAAGAGATGATTTAATAAAGGGCAGTAAAACATGCAGTAAATTGTATCTTGTTAGTTTTTTTTCAGGAAAGGGGAAGACGTTGCTTTCCTACTCAACTTCCTAACTCTATGAAGACACTCTGCCGTCAGCTTAAAACAGTTTAAAACGTATTGGGCTTCTTTTACTTTAGCCTGCTTGTAACTGTCACATACACATTTCATATTTCATCTAAACAAAGTCTGGAAATGAGCAATTAATAAAAGAGGTCTTTAAAATGTCTTTTTTTTTTTTTAATAGTCTTTATACCACAAAATTTGCAACACTTCCAGAGGCAATAGTAAAATATGCTGTCTCTCCATTCCAAATACTATTAAGCAGTACTTCATGAAACAGCTCAGGTAAGGTTATCCATCCACAGGGTGAATGAAAATAATTTCATTTCATAAGGAGAAGGCTATTGAACTCTCCTTGGCTTCATAGCCATATTAGGGAAATTCAATCTGTGTTAGAAAATAGCCTGTGGCAAACAGATCTTTGGTCCCTAAGTGCCATAGTATTGAAAAATATGTGAATTTCTTCTAAGCCAAAGGTCAGTTTAGTTCACTGTCACACCTACAACCATGGGCTGATCTGGATGCATAGAGAATAAGCATCAGAAGAAGCAAACCCACAGCAATGTTTCCCTCTGTGTGCTACTGTTCAAGCTATCCAGTGCTCAGAGATTCCCTCTGTCACAGGTTCTGCATTTAACAGCCCTTGGTGAATTTTTCTTCTGTGGCTCTCTAAGTCCATGGATTAATTTGTTTCTAACACAAATACTTCAAATAATGCATATATATTGAAAGAATGAACATTGGTAGACCTCAGAGCTAAATATACCCCTGTGAATATGTGTATTTTAGGATAATTTTCAACATTCGCCTCATTGGGTATGTGTAAAATGTCACACATATACATGTACATGCTCAAATATTTTACTGTATATACAGCATATACGTATGTATTTGTATAGCACGGTCTATCGACTTAAACACACAGAGTCACACAGAGGTTTTATTTGTATGAGGAACCTTCTGTGAAAAAAGAGATCTAAATGAAAGCAGAGCATGGATTATTCAGTTGGAAAATCCTAATTGGCAATTGGCCGCTCTAATTAAAGCTCTGAAGGCAGAGGTAGCAGGCAGGTTCACCTTTGTCCGGGAGCCATCCCCCTTTCTGGCTGCAAGAACAGAGGTCGTGAATGCCATGGGTTTTCCAGAACAGAAAGTCACAAAACAAAGAAACACTTAACTTTTCCAGTGTATAAATTAAGGTTTACATGCATAATTTACTCTGGCTGACTTTTTGGTAGTTTAGGGAATTTATAAAATAGTGTTTCCAATAAATACATGATCCTCAGATGAAAATTTGGACTAGTGCAGTTTTGGCATTATTTCTCCCATCTTCAATTGTCACTTTCACTTTGATCAGCATCAAATTCACCTAAGATTTGAAAAGTTCCTATTTGCTTTTACTCTGTCTGCATTTCTAAGATTCTCACCTTGTTTGAGTAGTATCCCACATTTCTTGTTGAGGTAATAATAAAAATAACCATAAACAGAAGTATCTCTGTTAGCTTTAGACCATCCTATATTTATATTTCCAGTAATGTGCAAAACAAAAAAAAAAAACAACTTTTATGAAGATTTGCAAAAATGAATTCAAATTAAATTTTTGATCTCTGGTAGGATTACATGGCAGTATCACAACCTATTGAGGAAGGAATGATTTGGATATGCAAATGGCAATATAGTTACTGAACTTCTTGAAATGAAAGATGTTAGCCTCAAATTAAATTTGAATATAGATGTTTGCTTTGCTTCATTTATATTAAGTTAATAATTTTCTATGCTTTTTCATGTATTCTTGACTAAAAATAAAAATGCAAAGATTACATTCGAGAGAGGTTCTTAGCTAGCATAAATTTACAGAGCTTCTTTGATTGCAGTGGAATTTGCTAGATTGAGCCTATTACCTGCATATCATCAGAGTGTGATGTGTACTTTTGGTTATTCCTCAGATATAGACATTTAGCACAGACACATGTTTAAGCATCCAAGCAGAACTACTGTTCAGAAAAATACAATCTATCACAAAAGACTCAGTTTGAGACAGAACATTATACCACTTTTGAATAACAAAACATACCTTAGCTGACACAATAGAACCAACAAGCTGCTGGTCTCTCTTTCAGGTTTGCTGGCTTTATTATTAGTAAAGATGGAGTTATCAACAAAAATGATTATAAAGCATTAGTCATACTGTTGAATTCATAGCTATTCCTGATTTTATGTCATCTTCAGTCATCTATACACACACACATGCATGCATGCACACCCATACCTGGTATTAATTCTAAGACATCAGACCTATGATCTAGTTACCATTTGCTAGTAAGTTATGTTTCCTTATTTGCACTCTATCATTGCAAATGTGAAGTAACTCACGTGGGTTTTGATCTCTTTCACTGATTTTTTTCTTTTTTTTTTCCTCACTTTGCATCTGCGATGTGCTAAAAGCATTATCCCTAGCATCAGTGCTAAGTGTTGCTCAAATGTCTTGATCACACGTCTGAGACCTAAAATAACTCATGATTTCTTTCCAAGATGATGCACTGGCTGATGATTGTATAGGCTGATATGTTGGTTAAAGTGTCAGGATTTCTTAGTCTTGGTCCTGTTCTTTCTTCTGTGTCACTATGGCTGCACCTAAGCTGTAAGGCAGGTCTGCCTTAATGCCCACCCCAAATCTCTGGTTCACCCATCCAGATTATAAGGTGATGGGGTGAAGGACACTGCTATCTCTTCTCCGTTCACATGCTGAGTTTCATTTTCGAGAGGAATGATGCAGAGAGGATGATGATCCCACCCAGTGTACAGTGAGGTGTTGGAAGGATGTTCCTCAGTTGGTGTCAGCTGGGACTTGTCACCATGTCCTGCAGTATAACGGGACATGTTGTGTGGGGTGAGCTTATTCACCTTCCTTCGTTTCCAAACTCTGTAATGGGAGAAGAATGGTAATTGTTCATTTATTAGAGCGGGAAAAGTACTCCAATAGCAAAAGTAACTGATATTGTAGAAAAGCAAGTTATATAAGAACATATAGTTATCTCCAAGCTGAAATACTGGGTCAAGCAATGTTTTGGAGTTTCACAAAACAGTTCATTTATATGGCCTGAGGAACAGATGCACAAAGAGATGTTTTGCCGCAGAAAGCTAGAGAAAAGTATGAAATGCTGGGAACAGAATCACATGACCTTGCTTGTGAGCTGATGGCTTTATTGTAAATAATTTTTCTATCAGATACAGTTTTCCTCTTCACTTTCACGGGTGTTCTTAAAGAATCATCACAGTTATAAATATCTCCTGCCCTTAGCAGGAGATGTTTCCCTGGAAATTTGAGAGAAACCATTTGAGAGTCGTGCTAAGACTTTTGAAGCTTGTTAGTGTTTTTGACTATTTTGTGATAAATGTGTGCTATATTTCCCAGCTGGCTTTGGACAGTTGTCCAGATGGCTGTGTCTAGAAGAGGTACGGCACGTATTGAAAATGGGAAAAAAGAAAGGGTCATTTTTATCATTGTCCCCTTGTGATTCTATATCATAACCAGCAGTGCAGCCTAACATAATTTCTTTGGGTTTATTTTTCTCTGTGACTTATTTACTTTAGATGATGCCTTTACACCATAACAGAGTATGATGATTTAATACAGTTAGAGAAGAACTAAAACTGGGATATATTCTCTTCTGCAAATCCAAATTTCTCTCAATTGCCCCTGTATCTCCAAAATAAAGTTCTACAACCTGCTAAATATTACTATTATTATGTATCTATGACATGGGGTACTGAATACAGGAGGGAAAGACACAGTAAGGTTTTCATAAAACCCATGAAATTAATATTTCTGAGAGTGGTAAAGCTGTTATTTATCTTACACATAACTGGAATATGTTTCCTTTTTTTTCAGTTTTGATGATTGATCTTAAACAGGATTCCTTGAAATACAGTTTTAGAACCTGAAAGGACCAGTTTAACATGCAAACTCATATGTGACCATAATTAAATATATATTAACATCAAGTAGTTGAGATCTGATTTGATGTATATAGTGTTGTGTAGTGTGACCCATCCGTGACTTCAGGAATGTGTGTGGAAGTGAGCAGCCAGGAGGCAGGAATGGGGCCACCATGAGTGTCAGATAGGAGAGTTCCTCAGACAACAGGAATGGAAACTAGAAGCCCCACGACTGCACACGCAAATGACCAATAATTTCTACGGAGTATTGTAACAACCTAATGAAACTTCCCAGTACTGGCAGTTGTATGTAGAGGTGTCTTTAAAGCAAAAACAACCAGTTGTGCTAACACCGTGCTTCAGGATCAGGTCTGCAGAACTAATGGTGAAGCTCTGGCTACCTGCCCTTTAGGACCAGCTGTTGAGTCTGGGTGCTAAATCTGTTAAGATCTGCAATGTTTAAAATACAGGTAGTTCTGTCATAGAGACTTGTATGTTCATTCACCTCTTTTAGAAGGAGATTAGGTCTGAAGGCACTCTGACCATTATTGCAGTCCAAAAGGCTCTACACTGGAAAAAGGAAAATAAAAAAAAACCCTTTAGCAATATCAGTAGTTTTGTGAGGAGGAGGAGGAGCAGTAGTAGTAGTAGTGGTAGTTTTAGTTTTACCAGTGAAAGAGAAGTACTATTCATTCTGACAGTTGGTGACATTCAATTTCAGGTGTTAGCTCTCAGTCTTCAAAAGGAATGTGAATTTGTCTGCCTGAAGAAGATGATGACGACAGGGAGAGACCTTCTGTAATTTACAGCTAGACGTTTCTTGTTTAAGAAGAGAGTAGGTGGAGTACGTAGTGGTGCATTAGGAAGGAAGAAAGTAGATGATCATACAAAAATGATTGCATTCTGTACCGTAGTTAGGTTGTGCTTGATAAATACCCATAGTGGCCATTCATGTGATGAACAGGGATATTTCAAATTTGGCATCTTAACTTTAGCAATTTATTGGGGCTGAACTTCTTTTGCAATTAGGAACTTCTTCCCAGTGTCTCTGCATTCTCTCTAGACATGGTGGGATCTTGTGTGAATGACACCAATTTGTCATCCGTGCTGTCATGTCTATTTAAACTCATGCAGTGAGTAGATGTCTCCCATATGGTGCAACCGTTTCGAATACTTACAATTGCTCAATGAAGCAATACCAGTTGTTTTGTTTTTTCAGTCTTTTGCAAGTACTGGGTTTTTCCATGTAGTTGTAATGATCCACTCTTCTTTCTGAGACCTCCCCTTGGGTGTCCCTTCTGTGGTCTGATAGCTTTGTAACGAGTCTGAAATACTGGAAGCAGAGTGGACTTTCCTTTGTTCATTTCACCCTATTACTTCAAGTAATATTTCCCCCCTTCTCACCAAAATAGATAAAGTGATTCCTCCAGGGAGAAGGCAACAGTGTATGAGGAGGTGTAGCTGTAGCTGCCTTCTGGGACTAGAAGTGGTGTGCAGATGTAAGATGTTGCTGACGGTTTTTTTTAAGAATTTAGGGTCATCATGGGTTTGTGTTTAGATGCTTGGCTGATCTGATTAAATAAATAATAGGTAATCCAGAGCGTATTTATTTTCTTGTCTTCCTTGGTAATCTTAGAGATGAGGAATTCTTGAGGACAGCATTCTCCACTAGCATTGTCTCCAAAAACAGCTTTATCTCTAAGAAAAGTTGGTCCCTTCACGCTCATCAGAATCTATCACAAAGCAAGCAGATGATGAATTTTCCTATCCAAAGAAATGTTTTGTATGAGGTAAAACTCAAATCTGCCCTTTAAATCTCTAGTGAGAACAAAATAAAAAACTAAGCTGTGTTCATAGAAGATATACATCGCTTTTCTTCAGGGAACTTTGGAAGTGTTTCATTTTCTTTCCTTGTTATAAATCTCACAAGAGGTTAATCATTTGTAAAAGTACATTGCTTTAAAAAAAAAAATCTTGATCATCCTCATGTAAAAGGGTGCTTTATTTTAAAGACTCAATTTAGGCATGGAACAAATTGATGAAATTGTAGTACAAAACCTTTAATGCATTAGAATGATTACATTTGGAAATCATTATGTATACAAGTAGTTATTACAGAAATAACCTCCTTTGTCAAGTATTCTTGGCGTGGAAGTAATCAGCATCCTATCCCATTAATTGTTTGAGAACTCTGAAATCTTTAATGAGGTTTTTTACAGAAGGATTTCAGTCAAATGCAAATGATTCATTGAAGCACTTAATCATAAGACAAATAGTGATTCTTTAGTAAGTTTTTTTTATTCACTGTAATACATGTAGCATGTTAACTGTAGATACATAGCTAACTTTCAGTTACTTTTCTCACAGCATTTTACTTTAAAGATTCATTGTTAGTCAGAAAGTCATAATGGCTGCACTGAGAAAGAAAATGCTTGACAGATGTCAAGAAATCTGTGTCTGATATAGCTTCAAATAGATTTTTTCCCTTTGAGTGTTGGAAAAATGAATTTATTGCTTCTGGTCGATAGAGCCATATTTTTAAATGGGTATTGACAATCAAATATGATTCTTTTTTCACAGGTCTGATTACAACAACATCAAGAAAACTGGATCGGGAACAGCAAGCAGAGCATTTTTTAGAGGTAAGATTAAGTGGAAAATACATGTTAAAAGGTTAATTGATTTTCATAGTTTATAATCACTTCTTCCTGTTCCAGGAGACTGGTATTCTCCCTTCTCTCAAATGTATGACAGGCCCGCACAAAGCTGGGAATTGCCTGATTATGCAGAAGATATGATACATTTTACAATTCACAAGCACGGGAAAAAAATGAACAAATATGTACAATGCTTGTTTTCCATCTCTAATCTGCTTCAGTTAAATCTTTTACTGTAGCCCCTAAATTTTATTTGTGACAGAAGTTTAGAGTATTCAGAGCAAAATATATATATTTTTTAAAAAATTGGTGGAATCACCCTGACCCTACCAAGATTTTCAGTCTCTAAAGTTAAACATATTTAAAATTTTGCATCTCAAATCTCACATACAAACTATTCTTTTAGATGAAAGAAAACTTTGGCCTTGCTCACATTCGCTGAATCATCAGAATCAATAAATAATTACTTAGCTTTCACTCATTCGGACTATCAATGACAATTTTCAAGTTAAAAATTGACATCTAAAAAGAGTGTTTAAACCATTCCCTTTGCCCTTAGGTGACTGTTTCTCTTTATAAGTAGCTCACATATGTTGGATATGGAGTGATATACTTGTAAACTACTGGTTTTCCCACATGTGTTTTCCTTCACATTGCTGTACACCATATTATGGCTTGTTTTGTTTTCTTTTTTTCCTTTGGGTAGAAGACTCTTGACTCTGCTCTCTTGTCTATTTGTGAAATAAGAAATTCTTAATTCATGTTGGTACAAGTAAAAAAGAACCATATTGTCCCACATAATCAATCATTCCTACTATGTGTTTTAGGAAGTTCTCTTCAAATCCATAGAAGTTTAAAAACATCTGGACAAAATAGTTCCTAATGCAATCACTATCTGGCAGCAAAATGTAGTAAAATACACTTTTGCATATTCCATAGTTAATTTTGTTTATTAGAAATCGCAAATTAGTCAGTGCAGAACATGGGAGAGAATAGTTAATTTATTACTGTAAAAGTTTTTTGGGTTTCTGGGAGGTTTTTTGTTTGTTTTGTTGGGGGGGGGTTCTTAATAATTCACTGTAGATTCTTACATATTCCAGGCCATAAATAAATGGAGGGAAATAAAAAGATTTTCCCCTTTTTAGGATTTATTAAGTTGGAAAGTTAGTAAAATAATCACAGGTTCCAATAACTGCAAGCTTTCCAGTTTATACTGTCAGAGAAGATCACAAACTGAATGAAATTGGCATTGATTTTGAAACATATCTATTGATGAAAATCTTAGGTCTGTAAGTCTCTTTTGCATTTATGTGTTTGCCTCAGAGAGCTCAGTGAAACATGCCAAATTCCCATTTGCTGGAGAATTCCTATACAGATGGGGAAGGGTTACTATTAATAGTAAAAAGAAAAAATCATTACTTATAGGAATTAGGCTTTAGTCATCAATACAAGTAAATATATTCCTTCCCCTGAATTTTATCTCGTTTGTAAAAGTAACCATCTGCAAGGTTTTGAGGACTAGAGGGAAGCTGGTGTCATAGGTGCTCCAAGGCTTGTGAATGGGGAGTGAGGTGGAGGGCCAGCTACGGAGAAGGGAAACACCTCAGTGGGGTGTCCTGGAGAAGCGGGGAGAG
This sequence comes from Podiceps cristatus, assembly GCA_000699545.1. NCBI lineage: Eukaryota > Metazoa > Chordata > Aves > Podicipediformes > Podicipedidae > Podiceps > Podiceps cristatus. Next base: position 79,273 of record KL263744.1, read on the forward strand.
GACACTGTTGCAAAACCCACCTGGGAACAGTGTGTGGGAAAGGGAATGGGGCTCCGGTGGGGACAGGACCTCGATGGGCAGATTGACCCTTTGAGCTGCTGATGAAAAGTTGACCATCAGCACCTCTTGGGAGACGCATTCCCAGGGATCAGGGCAAGTAAGCTGCTGGGGATCCGGAGCCAGGCTGGCCAAGCTGTGCTCGTTCTTGTGGCACACTCGGAAAACATTTTCTAAAATTCCTGGCTGTCTCTGTGTGTAATTAACCCCCTGGGGAGACCTTAATTGCTGAGACAACCATGATCTCCCACTAGCAGAGCATTTCCCTTCCGGCTTCATTTCAT